>JBBBDQ010032678.1:12500-245000 GCA_037127315.1 Ascarosepion bandense | reverse complement strand
TTGTTTGTCCAGATCCTCATTAGTGTCACCAACGAAGAATAAAAATGTAAAATTATATATATATATAAAATGTTCCTTGTTGTTTGTCCAGATCCTCATTAGTGTCACCAACGAAGAATAAAAATGTAAAATTATATATATATATAATGTTCCTTGTTGTTTGTCCAGATCCTCATTAGTGTCACCAACGAAGAATAAAAATGCAAAATTATATATATATATAAAATGTTCCTTGTTGTTTGTCCAGATCCTCATTAGTGTCACCAACGAAGAATAAAAATGTAAAATTATATATATATATAATGTTCCTTGTTGTTTGTCCAGATCCTCATTAGTGTCACCAACGAAGAATAAAAATGTAAAATTATATATATATATAATGTTCCTTGTTGTTTGTCCAGATCCTCATTAGTGTCGCCAACGAAGAATAAAAATGTAAAATTATATATATATATATATATAATGTTCCTTGTTGTTTGTCCAGATCCTCATTAGTGTCACCAACGAAGAATAACAATGTAAAATTATATATATATATATATATATATAATGTTCCTTGTTGTTTGTCCAGATCCTCATTAGTGTCACCAACGAAGAATAAAAATGTAAAATTATATATATATATATAATGTTCCTTGTTGTTTGTCCAGATCCTCATTAGTGTCACTAACGAAGAATAAAAATGTAAAATTATATATATATATATATATATAATGTTCCTTGTTGTTTGTCCAGATCCTCATTAGTGTCACCAACGAAGAATAAAAATGTAAAATTATATATATATATAAAATGTTCCTTGTTGTTTGTCCAGATCCTCATTAGTGTCACCAACGAAGAATAAAAATGTAAAATTATATATATATATAATGTTCCTTGTTGTTTGTCCAGATCCTCATTAGTGTCACCAACGAAGAATAAAAATGTAAAATTATATATATATATAATGTTCCTTGTTGTTTGTCCAGATCCTCATTAGTGTCACCAACGAAGAATAAAAATGTAAAATTATATATATATATATATATATATAATGTTCCTTGTTGTTTGTCCAGATCCTCATTAGTGTCACCAACGAAGAATAAAAATGTAAAATTATATATATATATATATAATGTTCCTTCTGGTTTGTCCAGATCCTCATTAGTGTCACCAACGAAGAATAAAAATGTAAAATTATATATATATATAATGTTCCTTGTTGTTTGTCCAGATCCTCATTAGTGTCACCAACGAAGAATAAAAATGTAAAATTATATATATATATATATATAATGTTCCTTGTTGTTTGTCCAGATCCTCATTAGTGTCACCAACGAAGAATAAAGATGTAAAATTATATATATATATATATATATATAATGTTCCTTGTTGTTTGTCCAGATCCTCATTAGTGTCACCAACGAAGAATAAAAATGCAAAATTATATATATATATATAATGTTCCTTGTTGTTTGTCCAGATCCTCATTAGTGTCACCAACGAAGAATAAAAATGTAAAATTATATATATATATAATGTTACTTGTTGTTTGTCCAGATCCTCATTAGTGTCACCAACGAAGAATAAAAATGTAAAATTATATATATATATAATGTTCCTTGTTGTTTGTCCAGATCCTCATTAGTCTCACCAACGAAGAATAAAAATGCAAAATCATATATATATATAATGTTCCTTGTTGTTTGTCCCGATCCAGCGGCGGTATATAACAGTAACAAAACATGTGTATGTAAAATGACGTTAACTTTTCTATATGGTTAATTTGTACATTTTCTTCGGTTGAATGTAACATGTAATTAATCTATTTCTTTGGGGTCTGATTTTAAGTTTAAGTTGGCTGAATAGAACCACATTTCTGTCGCTTCAGATCGCTCCGTTATCTTTGAGGAGATTGTCCATTTGTTGCCATATAGACGTCCAGTACTCTTTTCTTTCGTCAATAAAATCTTTCTGTCTCTCAGTACTCTGTTTTGGGATAATTGTCACATAATTTATGGTTAATTCATGGTGGAATACGATTGATTATTGTTGATGGGTGGTCATGTAATATATTACAGGACCAGAACGCGGTAATTGACAAATACATCCGGTTGCGGGTGAGGTCAATATAGTCAAGGGTGATTGACTGTCAAAAAGCAACAACCGGCTTGAAAAGCAATTGACTGCCGGGTGTGATTGACAGATGCATCCGGCCTTATAAGTCAACGAAGCAACAACCAGAAAAAGTAGAAATGCAAGAAAATTTTAAGACTATATAAAGTCTAGAAATTTTGTGTGCACCACTCTCTCCAGCTTCCCTCCTGCTTCATGCAAGCATCATCATCGAAGAATAAAAATGTTTTTTATATTTATATATACACGTTTCTCGTTGTTTGTCCAGATCCAGCAGCAGTATGTAACATCATCGGCATTGCTATTCCAGGCGACATATATAATATTTATATATATATATATATATATATATATATATATATATATATATATATATATATATTAGTCATCCACATACAAGCCCGTTTCGCTGTATCACAGGTCATCAGTGTGGCTAGACATATCCACTTGCTTCTGGCCGGGATCAAAACTTGAACGATTTGGTGTCAGTCGGAGTCTCTACCCCCTAAGCCATCGGCGCATGGGGGTCAGAGAAGGGAAATTTTAACGTCTTGTATGTAAGCAGTGTATACAGACGCCAGTCACCGAGAGAACTCAATTCATTTCTGAAGAGTCACGCATTATAGCCAAAGTGTAAACTGTTTTTAAAATTTTCTTCTCCAGAGTGCTCAATCGTAATGAGAGCATAATATATTAGTCTTCCACACACACACATATATATATATATATATATATATATATATATGTGTGTGTGTGGATGACTAATATGATGAGCTGTGATACAGCGAAACGGGATTGTATGTGGATGACTAATATATATATATATATATATATATATATATTCTAGTCGATATATATATACAGAAGAGAAACAAGGGTTATACGAATCCTATAGCAAAACAATGTATGACTTATGAGCAAATATTGCTGGCCAAAAAAGTCTTTAACCGTTTATTTATTCTTCTATGTGCCATGTCCCTTCAGGACGTTGGCAATAATGACTCCACAATTTCTTGTCTTTTGTAACTTTCAGAAAATTTTGTCCTTTGCTATCTCTCCTAAACCCTGTTCTTCAATCCATCTACACAAGCTCTCTAGGAAGATTATACGCTGTTTCCCTCTGTCCCTCTTGTCTTCAATGTGTCCTGTAAGTGGCAAATTCTCTAAGCCTTCTTTCCACTTAATGCACCCTAGAAATTTCAATTCTCACTTTCTGATGTTAAGTATAAGTTTCCTTTTTTGTTTTTATTTTCTCTAATTATTTTTTGTTTTAAGTCACATGTTCAGTCCATGATATTCTCAGCATCCTTCAGTAGAGCAATATTTCTGTTCCTTCAAGTCTCATTTTCATCTTTGTGATTTTTGCAGCATCCACTGCCATACAAGAGGACTGATATTGCGTAACAGTTCGGTACTTTTTTTTTTTTTTTGGTTTCTGACAAAATTTTTCTCTTTCTTAATATTTTCTTTAGCTTTTGGAAAGCATCTTTCTTTGTCCCAATCTTGTGCTTTTATACTTCTGTTAAAACACTTCGCAAATAACTAAATTGTTAACTATGTCTTGATATGCGAGGGAAAAGAAGATTGTCAGGATGTGTATACGTGCGAGGTTAGTGCAACAATTGTTGAAACGGCATGTTGAGTTTAAATTCGGTCCGAGTATTTAATCATTTTTTTTTTTTTTGCTTAATTTTACATTATTTACACTGATCGAACTGTTGTTCTCATTTTTATTGCCATGTTTACAACATTTCAGCCATTGTACAGCCTTCTTCAGGTGCTAGGAATTTTGAACCGAACCCTTTATTATGATCACTGGAGTACATCATTCTCGTTCTATATGCGATGCCACTTATGGATACGATGTAGTTATTTCTCTTTTAACTAAATACTCTCTAAGTTACTTGTTCACCGCTGCTGTAACCTGGTATTAAACTCACAACTCTTTGGGTCAAGTCACTGGAACCAACCAATGCCTGTACCCACGTGTTCTTTAAACATGGCAATAATGACGGGGATACTAGAGTCAAATAAGACATGGAAAGGAAACTACAAGATCTCCTACAGAAGGTAGCAGAAGAAAGTAACAAGAAAGGACTAGAAATAAAAGGCACGAAAACCGAATGCATGGTCATCAGTAAAAAGGGCAGCCCAAAATGCCAAATACAGGTCGGGGATACTAGCGTCAAATAAGACATGGAAAGGAAACTACAAGATCTCCTACAGAAGGTAGCAGAAGAAAGTAACAAGGACTAGAAATAAAAGGCACGAAAACCGAATGCATGGTCATCAGTAAAAAGGGAAGCTCAAAATGCCAAATACAGGTCGGGGATACTAGAGTCAAATAAGACATGGAAAGGAAACTACAAGATCTCCTACAGAAGGTAGCAGAAGAAAGTAACAAGGACTAGAAATAAAAGGCACGAAAACCGAATGCATGGTCATCAGTAAAAAGGGAAGCTCAAAATGCCAAATACAGGTCGGGGATACTAGAGTCAAATAAGACATGGAAAGGAAACTACAAGATCTCCTACAGAAGGTAGCAGAAGAAAGTAACAAGGACTAGAAATAAAAGGCACGAAAACCGAATGCATGGTCATCAGTAAAAAGGGCAGCCCAAAATGCCAAATACAGGTCGGGGATACTAGTGTCAAATAAGACATGGAAAGGAAACTACAAGATCTCCTACAGAAGGTAGCAGAAGAAAGTAACAAGGACTAGAAATAAAAGGCACGAAAACCGAATGCATGGTCATCAGTAAAAAGGGCAGCCCAAAATGCCAAATACAGGTCGGGGATACTAGTGTCAAATAAGACATGGAAAGGAAACTACAAGATCTCCTACAGAAGGTAGCAGAAGAAAGTAACAAGGACTAGAAATAAAAGGCACGAAAACCGAATGCATGGTCATCAGTAAAAAGGGCAGCCCAAAATGCCAAATACAGGTCGGGGATACTAGTGTCAAATAAGACATGGAAAGGAAACTACAAGATCTCCTACAGAAGGTAGCAGAAGAAAGTAACAAGGACTAGAAATAAAAGGCACGAAAACCGAATGCATGGTCATCAGTAAAAAGGGCAGCCCAAAATGCCAAATACAGGTCGGGGATACTAGAGTCAAATAAGACATGGAAAGGAAACTACAAGATCTCCTACAGAAGGTAGCAGAAGAAAGTAACAAGGACTAGAAATAAAAGGCACGAAAACCGAATGCATGGTCATCAGTAAAAAGGGAAGCTCAAAATGCCAAATACAGGTCCGGGATACTAGAGTCAAATAAGACATGGAAAGGAAACTACAAGATCTCCTACAGAAGGTAGCAGAAGAAAGTAACAAGGACTAGAAATAAAAGGCACGAAAACCGAATGCATGGTCATCAGTAAAAAGGGAAGCTCAAAATGCCAAATACAGGTCGGGGATACTAGAGTCAAATAAGACATGGAAAGGAAACTACAAGATCTCCTACAGAAGGTAGCAGAAGAAAGTAACAAGGACTAGAAATAAAAGGCACAAAAACCGAATGCATGGTCATCAGTAAAAAGGGAAGCTCAAATGCCAAATACAGGTCGGGGATACTAAGTCAAATAAGACATGGAAGGAAAGGAAACTACAAGATCTCCTACAGAAGGTAGCAGAAGAAAGTAACAAGGACTAGAAATAAAAGGCACGAAAACCGAATGCATGGTCATCAGTAAAGAACTGACCAAAATGCCAAATACAGGTCGGGGATACTAGCGTCAAATAAGACATGGAAAGGAAACTACAAGATCTCCTACAGAAGGTAGCAGAAGAAAGTAACAAGGACTAGAAATAAAGGCACGAAAACCGAATGCAGATGCATCAGTAAAGGAAGCTCAAAATGCCAAATACAGGTCAGGGATACTAGAGTCAAATAAGACATGGAAAGGAAACTACAAGATCTCCTACAGAAGGTAGCAGAAGAAAGTAACAAAGGACTAGAAATAAAAGGCACGAAAACCGAATGCATGGTCATCAGTAAAGGAAGCTCAAAATGCCAAATACAGGTCGGGGATACTAGAGTCAAATAAGACATGGAAAGGAAACTACAAGATCTCCTACAGAATGTAGCAGAAAAGTAATAACAAGGACTAGAGAAATAAAAGGCACGAAAACCGAATGCACTTGGTCATCAGTAAAAGAGCGGCCAAAATGCCAAATACAGGTCAGGGATATAGTGTCAAATAAGACATGGAAAGGAAACTACAGATCTCCTACAGAAGGTAGCAGAAGAAAGTAACAAGGACTAGAAATAAAAGGCACGAAAACCGAATGCATGGTCATCAGTAAAAGGGCAGCCCAAAATGCCAAATACAGGTCGGGGATACTAGTGTCAAATAAGACATGGAAAGGAAACTACAAGATCTCCTACAGAAGGTAGCAGAAGAAAGTAACAAGGACTAGAAATAAAAGGCACGAAAACCGAATGCATGGTCATCAGTAAAAGGGCAGCCCAAAATGCCAAATACAGGTCGGGGATACTAGTGTCAAACTATACAAAGACATGGAAAGGAAACTACAAGATCTCCTACAGAAGGTAGCAGAAGAAAGTAACTGAGACTAGAAATAAAAGGCACGAAAACCGAATGCATGGTCATCAGTAAAAAGGGCAGCCCAAAATGCCAAATACAGGTCGGGGATACTAGAGTCAAATAAGACATGGAAAGGAAACTACAAGATCTCCTACAAGAAGGTAGCAGAAGAAAGTAACAAGGACTAGAAATAAAAGGCACGAAAAACCGAATGCATGGTCATCAGTAAAAGGAAGCTCAAAATGCCAAATACAGGTCGGGATACTAGAGTCAAATAAGACATGGAAAGGAAACTACAAGATCTCCTACAGAAGGTAGCAGAGAAGAAAGTAACAAGGACTAGAGAAATAAAAGGCACGAAAACCGAATGCATGGTCATCGGTAAAAGGGAAGCTCAAAATGCCAAATACAGGTCGGGGATACTAGAGTCAAATAAGACATGGAAAGGAAACTACAAGATCTCCTACAGAAGGTAGCAAGAAGAAAGTAACAAGGACTAGAAATAAAAGGCACGAAAACCGAATGCATGGTCATCAGTAAAAAGGGAAGCTCAAAATGCCAAATACAGGTCAGGATACTAGAGTCAAATAAGACATGGAAAGGAAACTACAAGATCTCCTACAGAAGGTAGCAGAAGAAAGTAACAAGGACTAGAAATAAAAGGCACGAAAACCGAATGCATGGTCATCAGTAAAAGAGCAGCCCAAATGCCAAATACAGGTCGGGGATACTAGTGTCAAATAAGACATGGAAAGAGCTACAAGATCTCCTACAGAAGGTAGCAGAAGAAAGTAACAAGGACTAGAAATAAAAGGCACGAAAACCGAATGCATGGTCATCAGTAAAAAGGGCAGCCCAAAATGCCAAATACAGGTCAGGGATACTAGTGTCAAATAAGACATGGAAAGGAAACTACAAAGATCTCCACAGAAGGTAGCAGAAGAAAGTAACAAGGACTAGAAATAAAAGGCACGAAAACCGAATGCATGGTCATCAGTAAAAAGGGGAAGCTCAAAATGCCAAATACAGGTCGGGGATACTAGAGTCAAATAAGACATGGAAAGGAAACTACAAGATCTCCCTACAGAAGGTAGCAGAAGAAAGTAACAAGGACTAAATAAAAGGCACGAAAGAAAACCGAATGCATGGTCATCAGTAAAAGGGCAGCCCAAAATGCCAAATACAGGTCGGGGATACTAGTGTCAAATAAGACATGGAAAGGAAACTACAAGATCTCCTACAGAAGGTAGCAGAAGAAAGTAACAAGGACTAGAAATAAAAGGCACGAAAACCGAATGCATGGTCATCAGTAAAAAGGGCAGCCCAAAATGCCAAATACAGGTCGGGGATACTAGTGTCAAATAAGACATGGAAAGGAAACTACAAGATCTCCTACAAGAGGTAGCAGAAGAAAGTAACAAGGACTAGAAATAAAAGGCACAAAAACCGAATGCATGGTCATCAGTAAAAAGGGCAGCCCAAAATGCGAAATACAGGTCGGGGATACTAGAGTCAAATAAGACATGGAAAGGAAACTACAAGATCTCCTACAGAAGGTAGCAGAAGAAAGTAACAAGGACTAGAAATAAAAGGCACAAAAACCGAATGCATGGTCATCAGTAAAAAGGGCAGCCCAAAATGCCAAATACAGGTCGGGGATACTAGTGTCAAATAAGACATGGAAAGGAAACTACAAGATCTCCTACAGAAGGTAGCAGAAGAAAGTAACAAGGACTAGAAATAAAAGGCACGAAAACCGAATGCATGGTCATCAGTAAAATGGGAAGCCCAAAAATGCCAAATACAGGTCGGGGAGATACTAGAGTCAAATAAGACATGAAAGAAACTACAAGATCTCCTACAGAAGGTAGCAGAAGAAAGTAACATGATCAGAAATAAAAGGCACGAAAACCGAATGCATATCACTTTCAGTAAAAAGGGCAGCCCAAAATGCCAAATACAGGTCGGGGATACTAGTACAAATAAGACATGGAAAGGAAACTACAAAGATCTCCTACAGAAGGTAGCAGAAGAAAGTAACAAGGACTAGAAATAAAAGGCACGAAACCGAATGCATGGTCATCAGTAAAAAAGGAAGCTCAAAATGCCAAATACAGGTCGGGGGATACTAGAGTCAAATAAGACATGGAAAGGAAACTACAAGATCTCCTACAGAAGGTAGCAGAAGAAAGTAACAAGGACTAGAAATAAAAGGCACGAAAACCGAATGCATGGTCATCAGTAAAAGGGCAGCCCAAAATGCCAAATACAGGTCGGGGGATACTAGTACAAATAAGACATGGAAAGGAACTAAAGATCTCCTACAGAAGGTAGCAGAAGAAAGTAACAAGAACTAGAAATAAAAGCAAAAAACCGAATGCATGGTCATCAGTAAAAAGGGAAGCTCAAAATGCCAAATACAGGTCAGGGAGATACTAGAGCCAAATAAGACATGGAAAGAACTACAAGATTCTCCAGCAGAAGGTAGCAGAAGAAAGTAATACATCTAGAAATAAAAGGTACGTGAAAACCGAATGCATGGTCATCAGTAAAAAGGGCAGCCCAAAAATGCCAAATACAGGTCGGGGATACCGAGTCAAACAAGACATGGAAAGGAAACTACAAGATCTCCTCTACAGAAGGTAGCAGAAGAAAGTAACAAGGACTAGAAATAAAAGGCACGAAAACCGAATGCATGGTCATCAGTAAAAAGGGCAGCCCAAAATGCCAAATACCGGTCGGGATACTAGAGTCAAATAAGACATGGAAAGGAAACTAAAGATCTCCTACAGAATGTAGCAGAAGAAAGTAACAAGGACTAGAAATAAAAGGCATGAAAACCGAATGCATGGTCACTGTAAAAAGGGCAGCCCAAAATGCCAAATACAGGTCGGGGATACTATGTCAAATAAGACATGGAAAGAACTACAAGATCTCCTACAGAAGGTAGCAGAAGAAAGTAACAAGGACTAGAAATAAAAAGGCACGAAAACCGAATGCATGGTCACTGGCAAAAAGGGCAGCCCAAAATGCCAATACAGGTCGATACTAGAGTCAAATAAGACATGGAAAGGAGAAAACTACAAGATCTCCTACAGAAGGTAGCAGAAGAAAGTAACAAGGACTAGAAATAAAAGGCACGAAAACCGAAATGCATGGTCAATAAAAGGAAGCTCAAAATGCCAAATACAGGTCGGGGATACTAGAGTCAGCCGAAGACATGGAAAGGAAATTACAAGATCTCCTACAGAAGGTAGCAGAAGAAAGTAACAAGGACAGAAATAAAGGCACGAAAACCGAATGCATGGTCACTGTGGAAAAGGGAAGCTCAAATGCCAATGTTGGGTCGGGGATACTAGAGTCAAATACACATGGAAAGGAACTACAAGATCTCCTACAGAAGGTAGCAGAAGAAAGTAACAAGGACTAGAAATAAAAGGCACGAAAACCGAATGCATGGTCATCAGTAAAAGGGAAGCTCAAATGCCAAATACAGGTCGGGGATACTAGAGTCAACAGAAGACATGGAAAGGAAACTACAAGATCTCCTACAGAAGGTAGCAGAAGAAAGTAACAAGGACTAGAAATAAAAGGCACGAAAACCGAATGCATGGTCATCAGTAAAAAGGGCAGCTCAAATGCCAGTCACAGGTCGGGGATACTAGAGTCAAATAAGACATGGAAAAGAAACTAAGATCTCCTACAGAAGGTAGCAGAAGAAAGTAACAAGGACTAGAAATAAAAGGCACGAAAACCGAATGCATGGTCATCAGTAAAAAGGGAAGCTCAAAATGCCAAATACAGGTCGGGGATACTAGAGTCAAATAAGACATGGAAAGGAAACACAAGATCTCCTACAGAAGGCGAAAAGAAGAAAGTAACAAGACTAGAAATAAAAGGCACGAAAACCGAACAGTGGTCACTGGCAAAGGGAAGTTCAAAATGCCAAATACAGTGGTCGGGGATACTAGAGCCACAACAAGACATGAAAGTGAAAACTACAAGATCTCCTACAGAAGGTAGCAGAAGAAAGTAACAAGGACTAGAAATAAAAGGCACGAAAACCGAATGCATGGTCATCAGTAAAAAGGGAAGCTCAAAATGCCAAATACAGGTCGGGGATACTAGAGTCAAATAAGACATGGAAAGGAAACTACAAGATCTCCTAGAAGGTAGCAGAAGAAAGTAACAAGGACTAGAAATAAAAGGCACGAAAACCGAATGCATGGTCATCAGTAAAAAGGGCAGCTCAAAATGCCAAATACAGGTCGGGGATACTAGGAGTCAAATAAGACATGGAAAGGAAACTACAAGATCTCCTACAGAAGGTAGCAGAAGAAAGTAACAAGGACTAGAAATAAGAAGGCAATGAAAACCGAATGCATGGTCATCAGTAAAAAGGGCAGCCCAAAATGCCAAATACAGGTCGGGGATACTAGAGTCAAAATAAGACATGGAAAGAAACTACAAGGACTTCCCACAGAAGGTAGCAGAAGAAAGTAACAAGGACTAGAAATAAAAGGCACGAAAACCGAATGCATGGTCATCAGTAAAAAGGGAAGCTCAAAATGCCAAATACAGGTCGGGGATACTAGAGTCAAATAAGACATGGAAAGGAAACTACAAGCATCTCCTACAGAAGGTAGCAGAAGAAAGCAAAGGACTAGAAATAAAGGCACAGCACCGAATGCATGGTCATCAGTAAAAAGGGAAGCTCAAAATGCCAAATACAGGTCGGGGGATACTAGAGTCAAATAAGACATGGAAAGGAAACTACAAGATCTCCTACAGAAGGTAGCAGAAGAAAGTAACAAGGACTAGAAATAAAAGGCACGAAAACCGAATGCATGGTCATCAGTAAAAAGGGCAGCTCAAATGCCAAATACAGGTCGGGGATACTAGAGTCAAATAAGACATGGAAAGGAAATCCAAGATCTCCTGCTATAGTGGCAGAAGAAAGTAACAAGGACTAGAAATAAAAGGCACGAAAACCGAATGCATGGTCATCAGTAAAAAGGCAGCCCAAATGCCAGAAGACAGTTTGGGGATACTAGAGTCAAATAAGACATGGAAAGGAAACTACAAGATCTCCTACAGAAGGTAGCAGAAGAAAGTAACAAGGACTAGAAATAAAAGGCACGAAAACCGAATGCATGGTCATCAGTAAAAGTAAGCCAAAATGCCAAATACAGGTCGGGGATACTAGAGTCAAATAAGACATGGAAAGGAACCAAGGGCATCTCTGCACAGAAGGTAGCAGGAAGAAAGTAACAAGGACTAGAAATAAAGGGCACGAAAACCGAAATGCATGGTCATCAGTAAAAGGGGAAGCTCAAAAATGCCAAATACAGGTCGGGGATACCAGAGTCAAATAAGACATGGAAAGGAAACTACAAGATCTCCTACAGAAGGTAGCAGAAGAAAGTAACAAGGACTAGAAATAAAAGGCACTGAAAACCGAATGCATGGCCATCAGTAAAAGGGAAGCTCTCCAAATGCCAAATACAGGTCGGGGATACTAGAGTCAAATAAGACATGGAAAGGAAATTCAAGATCTCCTACAGAAGGTAGCAGAAGAAAGTAACAAGGACTAGAAATAAGGCAAGTACAAAAACCGAATGCATGGTCATCAGTAAAAAGGGCAGCCCAAAATGCCAAATACAGGTTGGGGATACTAAAATTAAACAGGTACAGGACATTTAAATATCTGAGAAATGTTTTAACAGAAGACGGAAAGTGTAACACAGAGATCCAAAGGTGAATTGGCATGGCGAAGGACACGTTCCAAAAGCTGAGTAAAGTATTAAGAGGCAGAAAAATTTCGCTAGAAACAAAGAAAAGAGTATTGGATTGCTATGTGATGTCGGTTCTTCAATATAACAGTGAATGATGGACAATATCATCAATGATGAAAGAAAAACTTGAAGCAACTGAAATGTGGTTCTACAGAAGCATACTGGACATAAAGTGGGTGATCAATTCTATATTGCAATCAATACATAAACTGATCCCTCACTTTGTGGTCAGAGCAGTTTCTACACATTCATATTCCTGAGATCCAAAAGCACAAGAATGCCTTCCAGAAGTTGAGTAAAGTATTAAGAAACAAGACAATTTCACTAGAAACAAAGAGGAGAGTACTTGATTGCTATGTGATGTCGGTTCTTCAATATGACAGTGAACGTTGGACAATATCATCAAAGATGAAGGGAAAACTTGAAGCACTGAAATGTCGTTCTACAGAAGGATGCTGCTGATATGATGTTTCTTTGTAGTTTTTTGAATCGAGCATGTGAGCAATGATGAGGTTCTTAAAAGGACGGAGATGAAAAGGAAATTAATATTGAGCATCAGAAAAAGAGAGTTGAAATTCTCGGGACATGTGATGATAAACGAAGGTTTGGAGAATCTGATATTCACAAGTCAGATAGAGGAGAACCAGCGGATAACATTATTTAAAGGGCCTGAGAAATACCTAGGAAGTGTTCTAACAGGAGATGGAAAGTGCGACACAGAGATCCGAAGGCGAATTGGCATGGCGAAAGAAATGATGCAGCTGAAATGTGGTTCTACAGAAGGATGCTGCGGATACCATGGACCGAACATGTGAGCAATGACGAGGTTTTGAAAAGGATGGAAACGGAAAGGAAATTAATATTGAGCATCAGGAAGAGACAACTGATATATATCTGAGATGTGTTCTAACCGAAAACGGAAAGTACGATACAGGCGAATTGGCATGGCGAAGGACACGTTCCAGAAGCTGAGTAAAGTATTAAGAGGCAGAAAAATTTCGCTAGAAACAAAGAAAAGAGTACTGGATTGCTATGTGATATCAGTCCTTCAATATAGCAGTGAATGCTGGACAAAATCATCAAAGATAAAGGAAAAATGTGAAGCAACTGCAATGTGGTTCTACAGAAGGATACTGCGGATATCATGGATCGAGCATGTGAGCAAAAATGAGGCTTTGGAAATGATGGAAACGAAAAGGAAATTAATACTGAGCATCAGGAAGAGAGAGCTGAAGTTCCTAGGACATGAAATGAGGAATGAGGGCATGAAGAACCTGATACTAACAGGCCAGATAAAGGGGGAAAAGAGACAGGGGAAAGCAGTGGATAACATATTTGAAGGACCTAATCAGGTGGATGATGGAACGAGGGTTGCGTGGTGTAGCAGGAGAAAGCATGCTAAGAGCCACCAGGGATAGGGAGACATGGAAAGCTATGATCGCCTACGTCCTGAAAGGACAAGGCACATAGAAGATTATAAACAGGTTAGTTATGAAAAGAAATTTTGTACTAAAATAATACTTTATAGCATTAACCATATGCTCGCCCTCAATATTGCATAAAGATTTTACTGAAATTTCTTCAGCAATTTTTATATATATAGGGTGACCCCCAAAAAACGGGAATCTTTTAAGTGGGTATTGGCAAACATGAGCAAGTGGCAGTACTGCAAAACAGTGGCCCCACGAAGTAAACATTTCAGTAACTATGTATCAAGATGGATTTCTAAGCAAGTTATGGATGTCAGATGAGGCCTATTTTCATCTCACAGGTTACGTGAATAAGCAGAACTACCGTTACTGGGCAGACACAAATCCTAATGAAGTTCATTAGTGCCCTTTACACGCTAGTAAGGTGACAGTATGGTGTGCTGTTTCATTACATGGGATCATCGGATTTTTTTTTTAAATGAACAGGGGATCTCAGTCACTCATTGTCTTAACAGCAGATTTCAAGAAAGCATTTGTACAGGAGGACGCCACCTACAGAACGTAATATTTGAAAAAATGAAAATTCCATCATTGTTTCTAAAATGACGTGTTTTAAGGTTTCAATTACTTTGAATAAAATATTTTTCTTAAATCATTCTTGGTTTTATTAGATTGTTAAGAAGTTTCCATTTTTGGGGGCCACCCTGTATTATTATAACGAGAGAAAAAGTCGTGAAAATAGCAAGCAACGGACAGGAAGAGAAATAAAGGGATATAATTCGTTCATTCCTAAATATGGAACGAAATGTGTCGCTTGTGTTGGTTAGCGTTTATATGATGCGTTAATTTGATTGTTTCCAAAACAAACATGGCTGACTTGTTTCTCGCTCCACTTAACATCGACACAAGTCATTTTTTAATGTTAAATTTTTATTGTTTTTTATTTTTTTGCATCTTCTTCCCCCCATCCCATTTCCTGTTATTCTCTTTTTTTTTTAATAAAAAATACAGGGTGACCAAAAAAACGGGAGTTTTTAAGTGGCAGCACTGCAAAACAACGGCCTCACGGAGTAAACAATCTGCCATTTCAGTAACCATGGGTCAAAATGAATTTCTAAGCAAGTTATGGCTGCGAGATAAGGTTACGTGAATAAGCAGAACTACCGTTACTGGGCAGACACAAATCCTAATGAAGTTCATGAGCGCCCTTTACACACTAGTAATGTGACAGTATGGTGTGCTGTTTCATTACATGGGATCATCGGACCTTATTTTTTTAAAATGAACAAGGGATCTCAGTTACTGGCACTGTCTCAACAGCAGATTTCAAGAATGCATTTGTACAGGAAGACGCCACCTACAGAACATAATATTTTAAAAAATGAAAATTCCATCATTGTTTCTAAAATGACATGTTTTAAGGCTTCAATTACTTTGAATAAAATATTTTTCTTCCATCACTCTTGGTTTTATTGGATTGTTAAAGTTTTTTTAGGTCACCCTGTATGACAGTAAAAATATCAATATACCTTCCCAAAATATTTGCACAAGGATACTTTTAAATTTTACTGAAATTTCTTCAGCAATTTTTATATATATAGGGTGACCCCAAAAAACGGGAAGCCTTGAAAATTTTGTTGGAATCAGATAATTGCCTGATGTTTGGCAAATATTTTAACATTGTGATAAAAGGTATCTATTTTGGTGGCAGATAGTAATGACGGGGGTCAAGTAAAAATCAGTGCTTTTGACACCTTTTTTTTTTTTTGCGGGTTAGTAAAATGCCATACGTGATACATGCTTGGGTGATCATATCTTGAAAGAAACATGACTGACTGGGCAGAAGATTTTCCTAGAGTAGGTTGCCATTATCCTGTGGTAGACTGGTTGCCAACCAAGGTTACAGAACCCAATCTGTCCTGCTTTTTAATCCATAACTGGAGGTAGAAGAGACGGATTAAGTGTTAAGTGAATGCAACTAATTCAAATAGAATTCTAACTTGGCTCACCAATTTTTTGTTCTGAGCTGATGTCCGCTGCTTCACATTGCAAATTTTTGTGGGTACATAGATTAAACATTGCCGTCATGTAACTGATTGGTAGAAGTCTTGAATACTGTATAAAATAGCATACTAATTAACTTAGCAACACTGTTATCAATGATTTGGCTCAAGGTGTAGCTATAGGTTAAAGTTTCTTTGATTCAGCCTTGTGTCATACTTAACCGAACTCCTTACAAGTTTTATTCAGAATGATCATCATCATCAGAAGGTTTTCATCATCATCAGAAGGTCGGCATTTTGGAATATGTGGAATTGTGTAGAATAAAATATACTTTTTTCATGTTAAAATAGAAATTTATTAAAAGGAAAGAATAACACAAGCTGTAGAAGTTAATGTGTAATTAGAAACATTATTAAGAAATTAAGGGTAGAGTTCGTGTTCAATGATAAAGTTATGGGTATCAAGATTTGTAGAAAATGTTCGTAGTAGTAATTGTTGAAAGAGTATATGCATACGTACATATGTATTTATGCATTCAGTAGGAATGTCTTTGGATGGAGAAGTAGTAGTAGAAAGAATCAGTACGCGAGAAAGAAAGAGAAAGAGAACAAGGTGCGACCTGACCTTATCTCAGGGTCGATTTGAAGTTAAAGTTACATTTTAGTTTTGTTTTTCTTGCTGCTTCCATCTGACTGACTGACTCTGATCAAGTCCTTTTATTGTAATCTAGATTTTTCACACTGACTCGCGAAGTCCTTTTTAGTCTTGCAAGTTGCTCCCATTGGTCAGAAAACCAGTTTAACATCTACTTCCGAAATTTGGTTTCGACTTTTTCTTTAAGCACATGGTCAATCCTTTTTCTATTTGGGAAAAACCAAGATTTCACAAGGTAGATACAAATTCTTTTAAATTCCCCAAAAATATATTTATCGACAAAAACATTGTTTTATGGTAACTTTTGAAAATTTGAATTACAAATAAATATAAGACCGATGAAAGATTTATTAAAACTATGCTTTTAAAAATCAACTTAAAATATTATTCACAAAAATATTTGTAAAACATATTTGTAGCCGTAGGGTGCGGTTAATTTTTCTTCGATTCGGCCTTGTGTCATACATAACTTAATTTTCTATAGCTTACAAGTTTTATCCACAATGATGATCATCAAATTTTCATCGTTATCAGAAGGTCGGCAGGTTGGAATATGTAGAATTGTGTGGAATAAAGTAAAAATAAAATATACATTTTTTCATGTTAAAATAGAAATTTATTAAAAGGAAAGAATAACACAAGTTGTAGAAGTTAATGTGTAATTAGAAACATTATTAAGAAGTTAAGGGTAGAGTTCGTGTTCAATGATAAAGTTATGGTTATCAAGATTTGTAGAAAATGCTCGTAGTAGTAACTATTAAAAGAGTAATACGTATGTAGTGTTTGTTTGGTATGAATGTCTTTGGATGGAGAAGAAGAAACAAAAGAAATCAACACACGAGAAGGAAAGAGAAAGAGGACAAATGTCAGGGTCACTTGAAGCTTCTCCTGTTACATTTTAGCTTGTTGTCTATCCTGCTTCCATGTGTGACTGTAATTGATGCTGACCTTTTATAGTATACAGATTTTACTCTTGAAGTCCTCAAGTCTTGCAAGACGCTCTCATTGGTCAAAAATCAATTTAACACCTACTTGCGAAATCTGGTTTCGAACTTTTCTTTAAGCACATGGTCAATCCTTTTTCTATTTGGGAAAAAACAAAATTTTACACATCGTTGTGAATTTTTGTAAAAGTGAAGAAGAAAGTTGATTTTAATTCTCAATTTCCTATTCACTACAAAGGTTTAAGTCCAACTTTGTAACAGTTACTTTTAAAACATATCGTGTATTCCCACGTGACTTCCGTTTTTTGTACAAATCTCATTTTTTGTGTGAGAGGAGGGGATGCAAAATATTTATCATCCAGATAATTGCTGAATCAATCAAAATAAAAGATAAACTTACGTGGTGTTGTTGTAAAATGACGGCGGTTTTTAGGAGTCAGTATACGTGGATGAATTGCTAGAAAAAAAACAAAAGATAAATAAATAGTAAATTGGCAATGCAACAGCTGCCGTCATCATAAACAGACTGTCGCTATTCAGCATTCACTCTTTTACACACAATCTGTCCCTGCTGTTGACCATATTTACTTATAAATAAATGTATCTCATTTGCTCTCTCTCATATATATATTAATTATTGCTCCCTCTCTATCTATGTATATATTAATTATTGCTCTCTCTCTCTATATATATATATATTAATTATTGCTCTCTCTCTCTCTCTATATATATATATATTAATTATTGCGCTCTCTCTCTCTCTCTATATATATATTAATTATTGCTCTCTCTCTCTATATATATATATATTAATTATTGTCTCTCTCTCTCTCTCTATATATATATATTAATTATTGCTCTCTCTCTCTCTATATATATATATATATTAATTATTGCGCTCTCTCTCTCTCTATATATATATTAATATTAATTATTGCTCTCTCTCTATATATATATATTAATTATTGCTCTCTCTCTCTCTATATATATATATATATATATATTAATTATTGCTCTCTCTCTCTCTCTATATATATATATATATATATATATATATATATATATTAATTTCCCATTTATAAACGAGTTATTATGCAACCAAGGTTTTTACCATGAGTGGTGTTTCAGGCGATTTTCAATAACTGATTTTACCGTTTAACTTTTTTTCATTTTTAAGAACGTACACGTAAAGGTGTTTTTTTCTTTTTAACTCTCACGTGGCAGGGAATTTTTGAATGCACAATTTTTAAAATTACAAGAAATTATAACGTTTTCATCGATGGTTGTATGAACCTAATAGGTATTTTTTAGTATGGTTACACTTCATAATTTCCGTACTTTCATTGAATAGTTGGTTTTTGTTTGGGAATAGCATAATCTCTAACTTTTCTTCTTGCACAGTCTACATATTTGTCCACCGTTGTAAGGCTTGGCTGTTTTTACTATGCTCAACGTTATATCTGGGTCTTTTCCATATTTTAATTTCAATTTCCACACATGACTAGCCAATTTTGTACAGTTTTTTTAAGTTTTCTATTTTGAATGTAGACTTGTGATTGAACCATCTGGTCTTAAAGATATCTTTAGACAACCACTGATTATATAGAGATGACGGATTGATAATAGCACCAGACAACAAAAGAGAAAATGATAAAATAAGGAAAGAGCTTTTCAAACTATTCAAAAAACTAGATTTTGATATAATAGGCATAAAAATAAATCTGTTGAAATATATTGATCCAGATTAATTTTTGTCTTTCGATTTTTTTAATATTTAATTTTTTTTTTTGTAAATACATACATTAATCATTCATTCAGAAATTAATTTGAGTGAGCACTCTCGATTACTGGCATGTGATTACACTGTATATAACACGCTAAAGTCCGCCTTCCTCTACCGAGCGACCATAGCTCAGAGGAATAATCGCTGACTGATGTCAATTTGGCCAGGTTTTAATCCTGAAGCAATCGGATGTCTAACTGTACTGATCAGCTATGATACAGCGAAACAGATCTGTCTGTAGATGATACATGATATACATATAGTGTGTATATATATATATATATATATATATACATATATATAGATAGATAAGCTCGTCCGTTTTAATATTTCTTGAATAAATTCCATTAATCCAGGTTTGTTTTAAATATAAAATATAGTTTGCGTCTATTTTAAGCATATATATATATATATATATATATATATATATATATATATATATATATATATATATACTTTGTATGGACAGCACTAGAATTGTGTTAACCAGATATTTTAATAAAATTTAAATTATGTAACAGTCAGTTACATAGTTACCCGGCACTTGAAGTTTGCGTTGTCGTGAGGGATTTTTATATGGCTAGAGACCGTAAGTTCTATGCTAGCAGTTTCTTCTTATTAAAAAAATCGAAAGACAAAAATTAATGAGGGATTTTTATATTATTTTGAGGAATTTTATAGAACTTAGCATCATTTAATTAATATAAATCAATCCATATTCCAACTATATAAAATTTAATATATATAAGTGTAGTACTAGTTTGGCTGCAAGGCCTCATCATTTTACAATTGAAATGGCTAGAGACCGTAAGTTCTATGCTAGCAGTTGTTTCTTATTAAAAAATCGAAAGACAAAAATTAATGAGGGATTTTTATATTATTTTGAGGAATTTTATAGAACTTAGCATCATTTAATTAATATAAATCAATCCATATTCCAACTGTATAAAATTTAATATATATAAGTGTAGTACTAGTTTGGCTGCAAGGCCTCATCATTTTACAATTGAAATGGCTAGAGACCGTAAGTTCTATGCTAGCAGTTTCTTCTTATTAAAAAATCGAAAGACAAAAATTAATGAGGGATTTTTATATTATTTTGAGGAATTTTATAGAACTTAGCATCATTTAATTAATATAAATCAATCCATATTCCAACTATATAAAATTTAATATATATAAGTGTAGTACTAGTTTGGCTGCAAGGCCTCATCATTTTACAATTGAAATGGCTAGAGACCGTAAGTTCTATGCTAGCAGTTTCTTCTTATTAAAAAATCGAAAGACAAAAATTAATGAGGCATTTTTATATTATTTTGAGGAATTTTATAGAACTTAGCATCATTTAATTAATATAAATCAATCCATATTCCAACTATATAAAATTTAATATATATAAGTGTAGTACTAGTTTGGCTGCAAGGCCTCATCATTTTACAATTGAAATGGCTAGAGACCGTAAGTTCTATGCTAGCAGTTTCTTCTCTCACACTTCCCGCTTATAGAATTCTCTTCTGGCTTTCCAGTCAAGTTTGATTCTCAAAAAATTTAGATACGATGTCAACTGTTATTTACAAATCATTTCACCCAAGCAAGATAGTACTTCCACTGGTGCGCAGGAGGCTACATAAGAGAATAGTGAAGGGTTACATAGGAGGAGAGCGAAGAGAAAGAGGAACCAGTTACAGCGGGTGTCAGAGAATGGGCAAGAGAAGGATGTGAATATTGATGTGAAGAGAGTTGCGTGAGAGTAGAGCGAAAAAGGGAGATGAACAAGATTCAGGAGGTGTTGGGGAAAGACATTGCATTTAAACTCTTGGAGATTGTAGCTATCAGGAAAGCAAGAATACGGAAGGGAGTTCCACAGGCGGAAAGTGCGAAGTGGGACATCAGAGAATTAAGCTCATCGGAGCAGAAGCCATGAAAATATTTGTAGAAGAGCCAGAGGGAAGCCACATCCTTGACTACTTGTAAACTTAAGTTATTTGCTGAAAAATCCTTTTCTTCTCGCATATAAACCCCTCTTCTGGCTTCTTCCTTCCCAGTCACCTTTGATCTTCAAACATTTTAATGCAATGTCAAACATTATCTTCTATCTTCTTAATTCATATTATTTTATTATTCTCTCTCCTTAATAGTTTTGTTTCTCATATTGAATGATACTTAGTAAGACATTGCGTCTTAGTGGCTTTATTTCCTTGTTTTGGGGGTGAAATGATTAAAAATAAAGAAAAACAATGAAAATTATTATTATTTAAATGCAATGTTAATCATTATTTTCTGTCTTCTTAATTCTGACTCTTATTTTTCTCTCTCCTTAATTATGTTTACTTTTTAATATTTTTAAAAGTCCTATGCTAACAGTGTCTTCTATCGCTTGTTAAAATCTCTTCCGGCTTTTTCCTTCCCAGTCAAAAATTTAAATCATTATCTTCTGTCCTCGTAATCTCTTTTTTCTTGTTGTCCTTTTCCTTAATAATAAGAAGAAGAAAAAGAAAAAGAAGAAGAAGAAAAAGAAAAAGAACAACAACAACAACCTACCTGCACATTCATTTGAAAGAATTGGGTAGATAAAAAAAAAAAAAAAAAAAAAAAAATCAACGGAAGAAGGCCAAAGAGCACACTGGCCAAAATGACGACATGAAGTCATACATTTCACTTGTTTCACTTTCATATATGAGACGACTACTTTCCAGGATTCTGGAATCATTTCACCGTCACAGCCAGCTGAAATCCAAGTTTTGATATCTTACCCTGCATAGACAGATACTTCAACTAGTTCATTGAAAAATGATTACCGTTCGAGCAAATGACGCTGACGTCCTCATCGTGAGTGCAATCGTGCCGGCCCCAACCGTGACTCCGACACGTGAACAGTGAAGATTCATAACCAAAACAGTTCAAATCGTCCAGCCATATCTGTCCGTTGCCTCGTCCAAACAGAGCCGACGTGCGAGCTTCCCCAGTCCTGAAAGTGAAAAAAAAAAAAAAAATCAATAAGTGTGAACTTTCCGGCCTCGCTTCCTGTTCCCCTATCACTATCCTGGTAACTATTCAATAATTAACAATAATTAATTAATAATTAATAATAATGCATTGAATACTGCTGTCATATCTAGTCGGGTGCCCCTGCTATGCACCTAAGTGTCCTTGACAAAATCCAACAGAGAATCTGTAATGTGATAGATCCCGACTTGGCAGCTCGGATACAGTCACTTTCTCACCGGCACAATGTGGCTTCCCTGTGTCTCTTCTACAAATACTTTCATGGTTTCTGCTCCAATAAACTTAGCTCACTGGTGCCCCCTATATATAAATTTACTCGAACCACAAGATTAGCAAATAAGTCCCACCCTTTTACTATGAAACCAATAAATTGTAAATGCAAATTCTACTCCAACAGCTTCTTTTCTCGCACTTCCCGCCTGTGGAAAAAAAAAACAGAAGGCGGCTTACAGAGAGAAAGGGCGTCTTAAAACAGAGAGAGAGAGCGAGAAAAAGGGCGTCTTAAAACAGAGAGAGAGAGCGAGAAAAAGGGCGTCTTAAAACAGAGAGAGAGAGAGCGAGAAAAAGGGCGTCTTAAAACAGAGAGAGAGAGAGCGAGAAAAAGGGCGTCTTAAAACAGAGAGAGAGAGAGCGTGAAAAAGGGCGTCTTAAACTTGCTTTCTCGACAGCTATAGTCTAAAAGAATTTAAATGTAAAGTCAATAGTCATCTATCTCACTAACCTGCATCCTATCTCTCATGCTCCCTTCTCCGTCCACTCCACTCTCATCAGTATTCTCATCCTTCTCTTACCCACTTCCTGACACCCCCTATAACCAGTCACTCTTTCTTATAACTTTCCTCCTATGTAACCCCCTGCAAAATAGTGACAATAAAATGCCTTGCTTTGGGCGATATGATTATTAAAAAAAAGTAATATTGTTATGTTGACAGGGCTTGGAATACGCCGACTGCGTCACCTCTAAAAATAGGAAGGCAATTGTGGATAAATGTGCCTGTGACAAGACGTAGAGGGATGGCTCGGATTGAGGAATTGGAGAGACGCATTCGAATTCCATTTGAGTTCATCACATTCACTTGGTAGGAATCCACCTCTGCTCCCCCAAGCTATGGGTAAATAGTAGGATGGACCATGTTCTATGGGAGAAGTAAGAACTCAGCTAATAAAAAGATCGTTCGCACTGAGTCGATGATCCCAACTTCTTTTTTTTAGTCAAATGGGTGGGTTTTTTGTTTGTTTTTCCATTACTACTTTTTTGACTACGTTCACCATTTCATCAACGTTCACCATTTCATCAACGTTTATTGTTATAAAAAGAGATGATAAGAACTGGAATAAATGATCAACATATGATGAAAGAGAATTTATACATTTTCTTTGTTCTTGAGAATTTACGATCCATTTGAACTTAGTACACTGAGTGTTTCAGGAGAGAGAGAGAGAGAGAAGGTTTCTGAATAGAGAGAGAGTTTCAGAATAAAAAAACAGAAGGCGGCTTACAGAGAGAAAGGGCGTCTCCAAACAGAGAGAGAGAGAGAGCGAGAAAAAGGGCGTCTCCAAACAGAGAGAGAGAGAGAGCGAGAAAAAGGGCGTCTTCAAACAGAGAGAGAGAGAGGCGAGAAAAAGGGCGTCTTCAAACAGAGAGAGAGAGCGAGAAAAAGGGCGTCTTCAAACAGAGAGAGAGAGCGAGAAAAAGGGCGTCTTCAAACAGAGAGAGAGAGCGAGAAAAAGGGCGTCTTCAAACAGAGAGAGAGAGCGAGAAAAAGGGCGTCTTCAAACAGAGAGAGAGAGAGCGAGAAAAAGGGAAAAAGGGCGTCTTCAAACAGAGAGAGAGAGAGAGCGAGAAAAAGGGCGTCTTCAAACAGAGAGAGAGAGAGCGAGAAAAAGGGCGTCTTCAAACAGAGAGAGAGAGAGAGCGAGAAAAAGGGCGTCTTCAAACAGAGAGAGAGAGAGAGCGAGAAAAAGGGCGTCTTCAAACAGAGAGAGAGAGAGAGCGAGAAAAAGGGCGTCTTCAAACAGAGAGAGAGAGAGAGCGAGAAAAAGGGCGTCTTCAAACAGAGAGAGAGAGAGCGAGAAAAAGGGCGTCTTCAGAGAGAGAGAGAGAGAGAGCGAGAAAAAGGGCGTCTTCAAACAGAGAGAGAGAGCGAGAAAAAGGGCGTCTTCAAACAGAGAGAGAGAGCGAGAAAAAGGGCGTCTTCAAACAGAGAGAGAGAGCGAGAAAAAGGGCGTCTTCAAACAGAGAGAGAGAGCGAGAAAAAGGGCGTCTTCAAACAGAGAGAGAGAGCGAGAAAAAGGGCGTCTTCAAACAGAGAGAGAGAGAGAGCGAGAAAAAGGGCGTCTTCAAACAGAGAGAGAGAGCGAGAAAAAGGGCGTCTTCAAACAGAGAGAGAGAGCGAGAAAAAGGGCGTCTTCAAACAGAGAGAGAGAGCGAGAAAAAGGGCGTCTTCAAACAGAGAGAGAGAGCGAGAAAAAGGGCGTCTTCAAACAGAGAGAGAGAGCGAGAAAAAGGGCGTCTTCAAACAGAGAGAGAGAGACAGCGAGAAAAAGGGCGTCTTCAAACAGAGAGAGACAGCGAGAAAAAGGGCGTCTTCAAACAGAGAGAGACAGCGAGAAAAAGGGCGTCTTCAAACAGAGAGAGACAGCGAGAAAAAGGGCGTCTTCAAACAGAGAGAGACAGCGAGAAAAAGGGCGTCTTCAAACAGAGAGAGAGAGCGAGAAAAAGGGCGTCTTCAAACAGAGAGAGAGAGCGAGAAAAAGGGCGTCTTCAAACAGAGAGAGAGAGCGAGAAAAAGGGCGTCTTCAAACAGAGAGAGAGAGCGAGAAAAAGGGCGTCTTCAAACAGAGAGAGAGAGCGAGAAAAAGGGCGTCTTCAAACAGAGAGAGAGAGCGAGAAAAAGGGCGTCTTCAAACAGAGAGAGAGCGAGAAAAAGGGCGTCTTCAAACAGAGAGAGAGAGCGAGAAAAAGGGCGTCTTCAAACAGAGAGAGAGAGAGAGCGAGAAAAAGGGCGTCTTCAAACAGAGAGAGAGAGAGAGCGAGAAAAAGGGCGTCTTCAAACAGAGAGAGAGAGAGAGATAGAGAAAGGGCGTCTCTAAACAGAGAGAGAGAGCGAGAAAAAGGGCGTCTCAAACAGAGAGAGAGAGCGAGAAAAAGGGCGTCTTCGGAAAACAGACAGACAGAGAGCGAGAAAAAGGGCGTCTTGGAAAACAGACAGACAGAGAGCGAGAAAGGGTGTCTGGAAAACAGACAGACAGAGAGCGAGAAAAAGGGCGTCTTGGAAAACAGACAGACAGAGAGCGAGAAAAAGGGTGTCTGGAAACAGACAGACAGAGAGCGAGAAAAAGGGCGTCTGGAAAAACAGACAGACAGAGAGCGAGAAAGGGCGTCGAAACAGATAGACAGAGAGCGAGAAAGCAAGGCCTTGAAAACAGACAGACAGAGAGCGAGAAAGGGCGTCTGGAAAACAGACAGACAGAGAGCGAGAAAAAGGCGTTTTGGAAAACAGACAGACAGAGAGCGAGAAAGGGCGACTGGAAAACAGACAGACAGAGAGCGAGAAAAAGAAGGCCGGGAAAACAGACAGACAGAGAGCGAGAAAAAGGGCGTCTTGGAAAAACAGACAGACAGAGAGCGAGAAAAAGGGCGTCTTGGAAAAACAGACAGACAGAGAGCGAGAGAAAGGGCGCTCTGGAAAACAGACAGACAGAGAGCGAGAAAAAGCATGCCTTGGAAAACAGACAGACAGAGAGCGAGAAAAAGGGCGTCTGGAGGCAGACAGACAGAGAGCGAGAAAAAGGGCGTTTTGGAAAACAGACAGACAGAGAGCGAGAAAAAGGGCGTCTGGAAAACAGACAGACAGAGAAAGAGAAAAAGGGCGCTTGGAAAACAGACAGACAGAGAGCGAGAAAAAGGGCGTGTCTTTTGGAAAACAGACAGACAGAGAATAGAAAGGCCCTTGAAACAGACAGACAGAGAGCGAGAAAAAGGGCGTCTTGGAAAACAGACAGACAGAGAGCGAGAAAGGGCGTTCGGAAAGACAGACAGAGAGCGAGAAAAAGGGCGTCTTTGGAAAACAGACAGACAGAGAGCGAGAAAAAGGGCGTCTTGGAAAACAGACAGACAGAGAGCGAGAGAAAGGGCGTTTTGAAACAGACAGACAGAGAGCGAGAGAGAAAGGGTGTCTTTGAAACAGACAGACAGAGAGCGAGAAAGGGCGTCTTTGAAAACAGACAGACAGAGAGCGAGAAAAAGGGCGTCTTTGGAAAACAGACAGACAGAGAGCGAGAAAAAAGGGCGTCGGGAAACAGACAGACAGAGAGCGAGAAAAAGGGCGCTCAAGAAAACAGACAGACAGAGAGCGAGAAAAAGGGCGTCTGGAAACAGACAGACAGAGAGTGAGAAAAAGGGCGTCTTAAAACAGACAGACAGAGAGAGTGAGAAAGGGCGGTCTTTTGAAACAGACAGACAGAGAGCGAGAAAGGGCGTCTTGGAAAACAGACAGACAGAGAGCGAGAAAAAGGGCGTCTTGGAAACAGACAGACAGAGCGAAAACGGCGTCTTGGAAACAGACAGACAGAGAGCGAAAACGGGCGTCTTGGAAAACAGACAGACAGAGAGCGAAAAACGGGCGTCTTGGAAACAGACAGACAGCTAGCGAAAACGGGCACCTTGGAAAACAGACAGACAGACAGCGAAAACGGGCGTCTTGGAAAACAGACAGACAGACAGCGAAAACGGGCGTCTTTGGAAAACAGACAGACAGACAGACAACGAAGTGTCTGGAAAATAAGACAGACAGCGAAAACGGGCGTCTTGGAAACAGACAGACAGAGAGCGAAAACGGGCGCCTTGGAAAACAGACAGACAGAGAGCGAAAAACGGGCGCCTGGAAAAACAGACAGACAGAGAGAGAGAGAGAGAGCGCGAAAACTGGCGTCTTGGAAAACAGACAGACAGAGAGAGAGCGAAAACGGGCGTCTTGGAAAACAGAGAGAGAGAGAGAGAGAGAGAGAGCGAAAACGGGCGTCTTGGAAAACAGACAGACAGAGAGAGAGAGAGCGAAAACGGGCGTCTTGGAAAACAGAGAGAGAGAGAGCGAAAACGGGCGTCTTGGAAAACAGAGAGAGAGAGAGCGAAAACGGGCGTCTTGGAAACAGACAGAGAGAGAGAGAGAGAGAGAAAACGGGCGTCTTGGAAAACAGACAGACAGAGAGAGAAAACGGGCGTCTTGGAAAACAGACAGAGAGAGAGAGCGAAAACGGGCGTCTTGGAAAGACAGACAGAGAGAGCGAGAGAGAGAGAGAGCGAAAACGGGCGTCTTGGAAAACAGACAAAGAGAGAGAGAGAGAGAAAAAAACGGGCGTCTTGGAAAACAGAGAGAGAGAGGGAGAAAACGGGCGTCTTGGAAAACAGAGAGAGAGAGAGAGGGAGAACAAAGGGTGTCTTAGAACAGAGAGAGAGACAAAGGGTGTCTTAGAACAGAGAGAGAGACAAAGGGTGTCTTAGAACAGAGAGAGAGACAAAGGGTGTCTTAGAACAGAGAGAGAGAGAGAGACAAAGGGTGTCTTAGAACAGAGAGAGAGAGAGACAAAGGGTGTCTTAGAACAGAGAGAGAGAGAGAGAGAGAGAGACAAAGGGTGTCTTAGAACAGAGAGAGAGAGTGAGACAAAGGGTGTCGAGAGACAGAGAGAGACAGACAAAGGGTGTCGAGAACAGAGAGAGCGAGACAAAGGGTGTCTTAGAACAGAGAGAGCGAGACAAAGGGTGTCTTAGAACAGAGAGAGCGAGACAAAGTGCTCCGAGAACAGAGAGAGAGAGAGAGAGCGAAAACGGGCGTCTTAGAACAGAGAGAGAGAGTGAGACAAAGGGTGTCTTAGAAACAGACAGAGAGAAAGCGAGACAAAGGGTGTCTTAGAACAGAGAGAGAGCGAGACAAAGGGTGTCTTAGAACAGAGAGAGCGAGACAAAGGGTGTCTTAGAACAGAGAGAGAGAGAGAGAGCGAAAACGGGCGTCTTAGAACAGAGAGAGAGAGAGGAGATGAAAGGGTGTCTTAGAAACAGACAGAGAGAGAGAGACAAAGGGTGTCTTAGAAACAGACAGAGAGAGAGAGACAGAAAGGGTATCTTTGAAAACAGACAGAGAGAGAGAGACAAAGGGTGTCTTTTAAAACAGACAGAGAGAGAGAGACAAAGGGTGTCTTAAAACAGACAGAGAGAGAGAGACAAAGGGTGTCTTTTAAAACAGACAGAGAGAGAGAGAGGGGTGTCTTAGAACAGACAGAGAGAGAGAGACAAAGGGTGTCTTAGAAACAGACAGAGAGAGAGAGAGATGTATGGGTGTCTTAGAACAGACAGAGAGAGAGAGAGACAAAGGGTGTCTTAGAACAGAGAGAGAGAGACAAAGGGTAAGACGAACAGAGAGAGAGAGACAAAGGTGTCTTAGAACAGAGGGAGAGACAAAGGGTGTCTTAGAACAGAGAGAGACAGTATGTCTTAGAACAGAGAGAGGGAGAGACAAAGGGTGTCTTAGAACAGACAGAGAGAGAGAGAGACAAAGGGTGTCTTAGAACAGACAGAGAGAGAGAGAGACAAAGGGTGTCTTAGAACAGAGAGAGACAAAGGTGTCTTAGAAACAGAGAGAGACAAAGGGTGTCTTAGAACAGAGAGAGACAAAGGGTGTCTTAGAAACAGAGAGAGACAAAGGGTGTCTGTAGAACAGAGAGAGACAAAGGGTGTCTTAGAAACAGAGAGAGACAGAAACAGGCTCAGGAACAGAGAGAGACAAAGGGTGTCTTAGAACAGAGAGAGAGAGAGACAAAGGGTGTCTTAGAACAGAGAGAGAGAGACAAAGGGAACAGAACAGAGAGAGAGAGAGAGACAAAGGGTGTCTTAGAACAGAGAGAGAGAGAGAGAGACAAAGGGTGTCTTAGAACAGAGAGAGAGAGAGAGACGCGTGCCCGGAACAGAGAGAGAGAGAGACAAAGGGACGAACAGAGAGAGAGAGAGAGAGAGACAAAGGGTATCTAGAACAGAGAGAGAGAGAGAGACAAAGGGTGTCTTAGAACAGAGAGAGAGAGAGAGACAAAGGGTAACAGAACAGAGAGAGAGAGAGAGACAAAGGGTATCGAGAACAGAGAGAGAGAGACAAAGGGTGTCTTAGAACAGAGAGAGAGAGACAAAGGGTGTCTTAGAACAGAGAGAGAGAGACAAAGGGTGTCTTAGAACAGAGAGAGAGAGACAAAGGGAGGCTCAGGAACAGAGAGAGAGAGACAAAGGGTGTCTTAGAATGAGAGAGAGAGAGACAAAGGGTGTCTAGAACAGAGAGAGAGAGACAAAGGGTGTCTTAGAACAGAGAGAGAGAGACAAAGGGTGTCTTAGAACAGAGAGAGAGAGACAAAGGGTGTCTTAGAATGAGAGAGAGAGAGACAAATAGGGTGTTCCTAGAACAGAGAGAGAGAGACAAAGGGTGTCTTAGAACAGAGAGAGAGAGACAAAGGGTGTCTTAGACAGAGAGAGAGACATGCAAGGTGTCTTAGAACAGAGAGAGAGAGACAAAGGGTGTCTTAGAACAGAGAGAGAGAGACAAAGGGTGTCTTAGAACAGAGAGAGAGAGACAAAGGGTGTCTTAGAACAGAGAGAGAGAGACAAAGGGTGTCTTAGAACAGAGAGAGAGAGACAAAGTGAATGAACAGAGAGAGAGAGACAAAGGGTGTCTTAGAACAGAGAGAGAGAGAGACAAGGGTGTCTTAGAACAGAGAGAGAGAGACAAAGGGTAGTCTAGAACAGAGAGAGAGAGAGACAAAGGGTGTCTTAGAACAGAGAGAGAGAGACAAAGGGTGTCTTAGAACAGAGAGAGAGAGACAAAGGGTGTCTTAGAACAGAGAGAGAGAGACAAAGGGTGTCTTAGAACAGAGAGAGAGAGACACAGTGTCTTAGGAACAGAGAGAGAGACAAAGGGTGTCTTAGAACAGAGAGAGACAAAGGTGTCTTAGAACAGAGAGAGAGAGACAAAGGGTGTCAGAACAGAGAGAGAGAGACAAAGGGTGTCTTTAGAAACAGAGAGAGAGAGACAAAGGGTGTCTTAGAACAGGAAAGAGAGAGAGATGTATGGGTGTCTTAGAACAGAGAGAGAGAGACAAAGGGTGTCTTAGAACAGAGAGAGAGACAAAAGGGTGTCTTAGAACAGAGAGAGAGAGACAAAGGGTGTCTTAGAACAGAGAGAGAGAGACAGGCAGAAACAGAGAGAGAGAGAGAGAGACAAAGGGTGTCTTAGAACAGAGAGAGAGAGAGACAAAGGGTGTCTTAGAACAGAGAGAGAGAGACAAGCACGAACAGAGAGAGAGACAAAGGGTGTCGAGAACAGAGAGAGAGAGACAAAGGGTGTCTTAGAACAGAGAGAGAGAGACAAAGGGTGTCTTAGAACAGAGAGAGAGAGACAAAGGGTGTCTTAGAACAGAGAGAGAGAGACAAAGCAGGCCCTAGGAACAGAGAGAGAGAGACAAAGGGTGTCTTAGAAATAGAGAGAGAAGGCAGAAACAGAACAGAGAGAGAGAGACAAAGGGTGTCTTAGAACAGAGAGAGAGAGACAAAGGGTGTCTTAGAACAGAGAGAGAGAGACAAAGGGTGTCTTAGAACAGAGAGAGAGAGAGACAAAGGGTGTCTTAGAAACAGAGAGAGAGAGACAAAGGGTGTCTTAGAACAGAGAGAGAGACAAAGGGTGTCTTAGACACAGAGAGAGAGACAAGGCCCTAGAAACAGAGAGAGAGAGACAAGGAACAGAACAGAGAGAGAGAGACAAAGGGTGTTCGAGAGAGAGAGAGAGACAAAGGGTGTCTTAGAATAGAGAGAGAGAGACAGTAAGTAAATAGAACAGAGAGAGAGAGACAAGCAGGGAGCCCGGAACAGAGAGAGAGAGACAAAGGGTGTCTTAGAACAGAGAGAGAGAGACAAGCAGGGAACAGAACAGAGAGAGAGAGACAAAGGGTCGCTAGGAACAGAGAGAGAGACAAAGGGTGTCTTAGAACAGAGAGAGAGAGACAAGCACGAACAGAGAGAGAGAGACAAAGGGTGTCTTAGAACAGAGAGAGAGACAAAGGGTGTCTTAGAACAGAGAGAGAGAGACAAACAGGAACAGAGAGAGAGACAAAGGGTGTCTTAGAACAGAGAGAGAGAGACAAAGGGTGTCTAGGAACAGAGAGAGAGAGACAAAGGGTGTCTTAGAAACAGAGAGAGAGAGACAGCGTGTCTTAGAACAGAGAGAGAGACAAAGGGTGTCTTAGAACAGAGAGAGAGAGACAAAGGGTGTCTGTGAACAGAGAGAGAGAGACAAAGGGTAAGACAGAACAGAGAGAGAGAGACAAAAAGGGTGTCTGTGAAAGGAACAGAGAGAGAGAGACAAAGTGTGTCTTAGAACAGAGAGAGAAAGTGAGACAAAGGGTATCGAGAGAGAGAGTGAGACAAAGGGTAAGTCAGAACAGAGAGAGAGAGACAAAGGGTGTCTTAGAGCGAGAGAGAGAGAGAGACAAAGGGTGTCTTAGAACAGAGAGAGAGAGAGACAAAGGGTGTCTTAGAACAGAGAGAGAGAGAGAGACAGCAGGCTCAGAACAGAGAGAGAGAGAGAGACAAAGTGGGTGTCTTAGAACAGAGAGAGAGAGAGAGACAAAGGGTGTCTTAGAACAGAGAGAGAGCGAGACAAAGGGTGTCTTAGAACAGAGAGAGCGAGACAAAGGGTATCTTTAGAAACAGAGGGAGAGAGAGAGACAAAGGGTGTCCTAGAACAGAGAGAGAGAGAGACAAAGGGCGTCTTAGAACAGAGAGAGAGAGAGACAAAGGGTGTCTTAGGAACAGAGAGAGAGACAAAGGGTGTCTTAGAACAGAGAGAGAGACAAAGGTGTCTTAGAACAGAGAGAGAGACAAAGGTGTCTTAGAACAGAGAGAGAGACAAAGGGTGTCTTAGGAACAGAGAGAGAGACAAAGGGTGTCTTAGAACAGAGAGAGAGACAAAGGGTGTCTTAGAACAGAGAGAGACAAAGGGTGTCTTAGAACAGAGAGAGAGACAAAGGGCGTCTTAGAACAGAGAGAGAGACAAAGGGTGTCTTAGAACAGAGAGAGAGACAAAGTGTGTCTTAGAACAGAGAGAGAGAGAGACAAAGGGTGTCTTAGAACAGAGAGAGAGAGAGACAAAGGTGTCTTAGAACAGAGAGAGAGACAAAGGTGTCTTAGAACAGAGAGAGAGACAAAGGGTAGTCTTAGAACAGAGAGAGAGAGACAAAGGGCGTTTTAGAACAGAGAGAAAGCGAGACAAAGGAAGGTTTTAGAACAGAGAAAGGAGACAAAAGGGGCGTTTTCAGAACAGAGAGAAAGCGAGCATGCAAGGCTTTAGAACAGAGAAAGGAGACAGCGAGTGTTTTAGGAAACAGAGAGAAAGAGACAAAGGGCGTTTTAGGAACAGAGAGAAAGCGAGACAAAGGGTTAGCGAGAGCCAGAGAGAAAGCAAGAGACAAGGAAAGAAGGAACAGAGAGAAAGCGAGACAAAGAGCGTTTTAGAACAGAGAGAGAGAGAGAGAGACAAAATGTGTCTTAGAACAGAGAGAGAGAGAGAAATGGCGTCTTAGAACAAAGTGTCATAGAAGAGAGAGAGAGAGAGAGAGAGAGAAAGCGAGAGATGTTTGCCAAGCTTTTTGTGGTAGTTCCCCGGCCTGATATTCCACTGGTCGTTAACCCTTTAATATACACCCTAAATTCTGGACAAACATGGACTTTTATGCCCACAATAAGACGTCATTTTTTTACTACCTTCACTCTTAGGCAATGTTTTTTTATGTTAAAAAGCAATGATTAGAATCGGAATAAAAGCTAATGATGAAAAGGAATTTTTACATTTTCTCTGTTCCTCATAATTGACAACAAAATTTAATGTTTAATTACACTATTAGATTTATAGGAATAGTTAGAAAAACATCAGCTAATTGCCATTGATTTCTGTGGTAGACTGGTTGCCAGCCAAAGCTATAGAAACCGACTTGTCCTATTATTTAACCCCTAACTGGAGGGAAGAGACAGATTAATTTCTTTCCCAAGAGTATTTGTGCGTAAGTGAATGCAAGGAATTCAATTGCAATTTGAACTCGGCACCCCGATTTCTCTTTCCGAGCCGATAACCACTGCATCACAACGCACATACATAAAATATTTGTGCCTATGTATGTACATGTGTAATTACATATGTACGCTGTGTGTGTGTGTGTGTGTGTATGTATATATATATATATATATATATATATACACACACAAATGTAAAAGAATGAAAAATGAAATTGCAACATTCAAAACATTAATTTAAAACTGGGCTCAATATAAAAATAGAGCAATAAATATTATTTAACTTTTACATTATAACATGTAAATAACTACTACGTAATTGTACAAGGTCTTATATATATATATATATATATAATTCCAAGTGAAGGACTCAAGGTTTTTATTTTGAGTGCTCTGGCATTTATTTTATTATGAACAGTGCTCAATATAATGCGTATTATAGAGCTTAATATAATTATGTAGTTTTGAATTAATTGTACTTAATTGTAACTTTTTTTATGTAAACTTTTTTTAAAATGTAAATCATTTGCACAACCAACAGCAACATTGCCTAATGATGAGAATCTATCTCGAAACATAGAAATTTCCGTGTCGCAATGTACAATTAATTAATAACTGTATAATTATATATATATATATATATATATATATATATATATATATATATAAAGCCGCTACAAAAGCGTTCTTAAAACGGTAAACGGTAAAATCAGTTATTAAAAATCACCCGGAGGCACCTCTCATGGTAGAAACCTCGGTAGCAAAATAACTTGTTTAAAAATGGAAAATATTCAAAAGTTCTACAAAATAATTGTATCGAACACTTTTTAAAACAAATGTGTACTAGTCTAACCCTATTATGACCAAAAACTAAGTATTAAGCAATCTCTCCCCGCTCTCTCTCTCTATATATATATATATATTTTATTTATCTGTAAATTCAGATAAAACTTAGTGGGGAAATAGCCATTTTCAACATGTCAATTTAAGGCATGCATTCTTCGACCTCTTCTAAAAAGAGAATGAAGAAAAATCCTAAGCCCAGAGGTTAGTTTAAGTAAAGGAAGAGGTTGGGATGTATTGGTTTTCCTTTGGGTTGGGCTGGGGGACGGAGCCAGCAATAATTCTTCCTTAGTAGTGGGGGGTATGTGGCCTGACCCTAGGGTCATATATATATATATATATATATGTATATATATATTAGTAATACAGTTATTTTTTATAAATATTATAAAATTCTACCTATATGCAGTCTCAAGTTCTTCAAGAAATTTAAGTTAATGGCCTCTTAGGCTTCCTCCACATGAATAGTTTGCTTTTTGAAGAATACGAACTATATGTCTGGTTTTGGGGTGGGGACATCAGGATGTTAAAAATGCTTTGGTGAGGCTTGCCCTTCAAAAGGTTGGGAACCACTGCACTAGGCGATTTGTGCTCATTCACAATTAATAGTGATCAAATCCAGACATTACTTGAAAATAATCAACATTTTTAAACATCTCTCACTGGATGCTTTCTATTGGGAGGGGGGTTGGTGAGTTACGGCTTCATTTAGATTTTCTTTGGCACAAATCGTGGTAACACAGAGATACCCTTGTGTACATTCATGCACAATCCTAAAGAAGCGTGTAATTTTGACTTTAAATTTGGATCAGCAACGAAAGGTCATTAGTAAACAATATCCCTGAATGGTAAAGTTTACTTATTATAAATTATTACTATTTACTTTACTATATAATCAAATAATGTCATGTATTTATTTATTTTTCAGGGTTTTAAAAATGCTTAGGTGGGGGCCTGGCCTCCAAAAGGTTAGGAACCACTGATATATTAACTTTCATTCTCAACTTTTATTATTTTAATTTAGTTTTCTCAAGCAATAAAACTTGTTCTTAATTGTGTGAACTAGATAGTTTTTTTGAGTCTGAGATTTATTTTACGGCATATCAACTCTGTGAAGAATTTAATGCCAAAAAGGTGGGGTTTTAAGGTAGTTTTTTTTAAATGTTTGGTTATAGTGAAAAGGTTGATTTAGTCAGATGTTTTTAATGAAATTTTTTTTTGTTTTAGAAAACTGAACATGTCTTCTAGTTTTGTATTCAAATATATATCGCTGGTAATGTTTTTCTTTCAAAAATGTATTATGGCAATAATTTTTTTTTCCTTTCAAAAATATGTTATGGTAATCATTTTTTTTCCTTCCAAAATGTATTGTTTGTAATATTTTTCCTTAAAAAATGTTTATTCTTCTATAAAAGTCTATTTTTATACTTTCATAGCGTTTTGACCCCAGTTTGGGGGTTAACTATTTGCCCATAGCTGGGACCCTAACAGATTCTACCACTCCAGGTCAGGATGAACCTAAGAACAACAGCAATTAAGAGGTTGTTGCATGCTTTTCACAACCTCCCAATCAGAGGCCTTGCTGCCGGATGTAGATTATCGTCATACCCAGGACCTCGGTTTTTTAACAGGAGTAGAAGTTTATCCCTTCCTTCCAGTTTAGGATTGTGTTTCGGTTTCCTTCTAAAATCGTCTCATTCTCTTTTATTCCTAGTAACCCTTTTTGTCTTAGTAAAATTATCCTCTTGCTTGGGGTGGATTGATTTTTTTAAAAAATTGTTTGCATATTCCTTCTCACTCTCTTATTTGAGAAGACTCCGAGGCTTTCCCTCCCATGTCAGTGAGCATTTTCCAACAATGGTAATGTACTTACTGATATCCCAACATCCGGCAGGCAACTTTAGCATCTCTAGCATCAAACTCATCATCACAGATTGTTCCCCAGATGTTGTTATAACGAATTTCTAGTCGACCGGCGTTGATTGTGCCTCCAACCAAGCGAACATTAACTGGGGTAAAAGAAACAGCAAAGAATAAAATATTTAAGTTTAAAAAAAAAAAAAAAAAAAAATTTTTAAGAGTCTAAAAAAAACTTTAAAAACTAAAACGTTTTGTTTTGTGTGTGTGTGTGTGTGTGTAACATACAACCCATAAAAAATGACAGGTTTATTAATGTTTTGTTGAGGACCAGATCTTTGCTCACGGACACTGCTTTTCATTTCCTGGCCTTTTGTAATGCACAGAATGGGTGGACTGAGGTTGGAAGCAACGACTAACCTATTTCTCTCTCTCAACAACTTCTTTTATGTGTCGTGTTCCTTCAGAACAGACGATCATGGCCCTCCACATCTCCCTATCCCTTGTAACTCTTAACACCATTTATCTTTGTTGTAGAGTAGTTTTCGCACTATATCGGTTTCTAATTGACTTAACGCACCCAAAATGTTAGGAACTTGGTATTCTTCCACTGAAAGCTGACTCCTTAGTATTCGACTAACTGCCGACCAATATCAACTGCCTAGTAGTTCTACTGAACTCCAAAAGAACTCTAAAGAACTCCCAAGAACTTCTGGTTTACTCTTATTAATATAGGAGGGACAATCTATTATCTGAGGAATAGTTGTGTTTCACCATAACACTCTTGTTACCTTTCCCGAACCCTGCTTCCTTCTATCTCTCCCTTCCCTCAATCCATCATGTGAGTGTCAGGTTCTCCAAGCCCTTCTTCCTCATTGCATATCCCAGGAACTTCAGCTGTCATCCACTTTCTCAAGCCCGTCAAGTATGTTACGTGCTCCTTTCCCGTCTCTTTCTCTCTGACCTGTGTGTATCAGATTCTCCAAGCCCTCCTTCTTTATTCCGTATACCCAAAACTTCAGCTTCCTTTTCCTGATGTTAAGTATCAGTTTCCTTCTTGTGTCCATCCTCTCCGAAATCTCGCCGTTGCTCACATGTTCCGTCCATAGTATTCTTGTTTAAGGATAACAATTCAAACTATTTATGTTGTGTAAAAAGGAGGATCTGCAATGTAATCGATCCTAACCTGGCATCTCGACTTCAGTCACTTTTTCACCGATGGGGTATGGCTTCCTTCCGTCTTTTCTACAAGCATTTTCATAGCAAATGCTCTGAGGAGTTTTTTTTTCCCCCTGGTTCCCTGATCACATGTATTTACACGTGCTACTAGATTGGCAGCTAGGTCCCACCTTTTTACCGTCAAAATAGTTAAATGTAACCGCCTCTTATACTCTAACAGTTTCTTTTCTCGCAGTTTTCGTTTGTGGAAATTCTTTCCATTTGCTTGCTTCCCTGATAGCTACAATCTCAAAAAGTTTAAATGCAATATTAATTACTATTTTCTATCTTCTTGATTCTCATCCAATTGTTATCCTTTCTTTGATACGCCCTGTGTCTTGTTTATTCATTTATTTTTTTTAATGTAACCCCTGAATACCACTGGCATTTTTGCATTGCTTGGGATGAAATGATTAAAAAAAAAATAACCACCGATCTTTCCTACAGTAATTGTTCAACATGGACTCATGCCTCCGCTATGAATAGAACGTCTACTTGTAGAAAATGTCATCCCAAATTACCCACAAGATATAGCGGTTAAGTCGTATGCATTGCCGCCGCAGTGAACTAATGTATTCACTATTAATCTTCTTTATATACAGTGTCACCTCAAATGGTGGTTTCTCCTTGATATAATGAATATGCATAGACCTTGGCTCCCTCTCACAGTAATATGATTGGCTGGTGTTAGCCATTAATACAGACTAAAGTGAGGACGGTGATATGTCTAAGCTATGAGTCTATGTCTATAGACCACACCTATTACACAGGCCTACGTTTCAGCATACTGCATATGACGAGTACCGGTCCATTACGGCTACTTGCTAGATTGTGTTACCCGGTGACATTTACCAAAACTGCTTAGACACTTCGAATAATTTTCCGAGAGATATCACTCCTAGAAAGGGCAATGCAGATTTGAACCCTTTCCTTTATGAAATCTCTTTAGGGTAGCTTCCTTACGTGCCATATCTCCTCAGAACGTAGGCGATCACATCTCTCCTCAACTTTCTATTCTTTGTAGCTCTTAATAAATTTTGTCTTTTTTCTCCTAAATTCTGTTCTATTTAATCAAACTCACCAAGTATGTTATGCGTTGATTTTCTATCCCTTTTGCCCTCACTCTGCCCTGTGAGTATCAGATTCTCCAAGCCCTCCTTCCTCATTATGTACCCTTGAAATCTTAACTGTTTATTCGTGATGTTAAGTACAAATTTCATTTTTGTTCACATTTTCTCTAAAACCTTGCATGTTCAGTTCACTGTGTTCTCAACATCCTTCTGTAGAACCAGATTTCTATTTCTTCAAATCTCTTCTTCATCTGTGAGGAGATTATTAAAACCCCACTGCCATATAGAAGGAATTATATTACATAGCAGTTCAGTGTTCATTTCTTCATTTCTACTGCTTCAAGTTTCTTCTTCAGCTGTGAGGAAATTGCCCAGCATTCACTGTCATATAAGAGGACTGATATTGCATAACAGTTCAGTACCATTTTCTTTTGTTTCTAAAAACATTTCCCTGTTTCTTAATACTTTACTTAACACTAGGTAGGCATCTTTCGTTATTCCAATGTACTTCCGGATTTCGATGACACAGTTGTCGCCTTCGTTCAAAACACTTCCTAGATTTACATTATTCGGACTATTGTCCTCATCTTTGTTGCCATTTGTACAACGTTTTGACCGTTGTACGCTCCGGCCTTTTTCAGGTGCAAGGAATTTCGATCAATCACTGGGGTATATCAGAAATATTTATCACAATCACTGGGGTATATCAGAAATATAGACAAACACTTCTTAGATATTTTCATTTTTCTTCTTTTATGTGGCTTGTCCTTTCAGGACGTAGGCGATCATGGCTTTCCACGTCTCCCTATCCCTGGTGGCACTTAGCACGCCTTCTGTTACTCCGTGCAACACTCGTTCCATCATCCACCTGATTAGGTCCTTCAAATGTTATCCATTGCTTTCCCCTGTCTCAGATGGCCTGTTAGTATCAGGTTCTCCAGGCTCTTCTTCCTCATTGCGTGCGTGTCCCAGGAACTTCAGCTGTCTTTTCCTGATGCTCAGTATTAATTTCCTTTTTGTTTCCATCAATGCGTCTAAGACCAAGCTGTTGTCTGTCAATCATCACAGACAACATCTCCTGCCTCCCATAAGCATGGACCAAGCGAGACTTCCTGAGAGCAATACACTGCGACTCCTCGGCCTTACCCTCTCTTCTGATCTCAAATGGAACCACTACATTGAGTCCATAGCTAAATCCACTGCTAAGAAGGTTGGGTCACTGTGTCGGGCCAGGATGTTTTTCCCGCCTGAATCCATCCTGCATATATACAAATCAACCATTCATCCGTGCATGGAATACTGCTGCCATATATTGTCATGCGCCCCTGCTGTTCATCTCAGTGTTCTCGACAGGCTCCAAAGGAGAATCAATAATGTAATAGGTACCGACTTGGCGGCTCGACTACAGCCACTTCCCCACTCACGAGATGTGGCCTCCCTTTGTCTGTTCTATAAATACTTTCATGGCTTCTGCTCCAACTTAAGTCACTGGTGCCTCCTCAACAGGTGTTTACTCGTGCAACCAGACTGGCAACTGGGTCCCACTCATTCACAGTTAGATTAACCAAATGCAGACGACAATTCTACTCCTTCAGCTTCTTCTCTCGCACTTCCCGCCTGTGGAACTCGCGCCCATATTCTTGCTTTCCTGACGGCTACAACCTCCAGGAATTTAAATGCAATGTCAATACTCATCTCTTAACAACTTGACTAGTTCTTTCTTCACCACCCCGTATATCCTTTCTTTTCTCTCCACCTTTGCAACTGTCATCACACCTGTATTCCCATCCTTCTCGTGCTCCTTTGTAACTGGTTCGTCTTTCTCTTCACTATTTTAATTAATCTTTTTACTCTTATGTAGCCTACTGCACATCAGTGGCATTACCGCCTTGCTCAGGGTGATACGATTAAAAATAAATCATTTCTAAAACCTCATCATTGCTCATATACTCGATCCATGATATTTGCAGCTTCCTTCTGTAGAACCACATTTCAGTTGCTTCAAGTTTTTCTTTCATCTTTGATGATATTGTCTAGCATTCACTGCCATATTGAAGAACCGACATCACATAGCAATCCAGTACTCTCTTTTTTGTTTCTAGCAAGATTTTTCTGTTTCTTCATACTTTACTCAACTTCTGGAATGCTTCCTTCGCCATGCCAATTCGCCTTCGGATCTCTGTGTTGCCCTTTCCGTCTTCTGTTAGAACATTTCTTAGGTATTTAAATTATTTAGCTGCTTGATTCTAGTATCCCCAATTTGTATTTGGCATATTGGACTGCCCTTTTCGCTGATGTCCATGCATTCGGTTTTCTTGAAGTTTATTTGTAGTCCTTTCTTGTCACTCTCTTCAGCTACCTTCTGTAGGAGGTCTTGTAGTTTCCTTTCTGTGTCTGCTATCAGCACTGTATCATCTGCGTACTTTTTTTTGCTTAATTTAGGTGTCTCTAATTCATAGTTCACATCCTATTCCGTTCCTTTTATTGACAACCATTATACTTGCAATTGACGGAAGTCCTTTCATCTCGCTTTCCTTTACTACGTTCTGTAGAAGTTTCTTTAGTTTCCTTTCTGCGTCTGCTACCAATGCTAGGACATCTGCCTATCTTATGTTGCTAATATTGTGCCCGCCAATAATTAATCCAGGTCGAACTTCTAATGTACTCAGGATTGTCTCACTATAAAAATTGTATATGTAGGGGCTTCGGTGTTGCTTGGTTAATTGGCCTTGTGTCAAACATGTCTGAAGTCCCCACAATTTAAATATCAGAAGGTTAAAGGTTGAAATGTGAAAGGATAAAATATTTTGTGTGTATATTAAAGCAATGATTTATTTACAGAATAACGAAAGTGTAAGAAGGAAAATATAAGTGAAATTCGTTAACTGAACGAAAAATGTTCAATGAGAAAATGCATGCTGTTTTGTAGTTGAAATTGTTCGTTTAGAGTTCATGGATTGTAAAGGCTTTGTTCCTTCCTCTTTTTAGTAGGTCGCGACTGGTAACCAGAGAAAGAGAAGGCTAAACAAATAAAGGAATGGTACTTAAAGTGTCCATTTTTTTTTTAATCATATCAAACCGAACAAGGCGGTAACGCCACTGATATGCAAGGGGCTACGTAAGAGTGAAAAGATTGGGAAAGAGAAAGCCGGAAACCACATCCTAAACAGGGAACAAGGGAAGAGCCTCTTCAGCTGTTCAATAGACGTGGGTGGAGTGTGAACCAGGCGATAGTTTAGTCTATCTACTCCAATTGAAAAGAAAAGTGAGAAGATTGGGAAAGAGAAAGCCGGAAACCACATCCTAAACAGGGAACAAGGGAAGAGCCTCTTCACCTGTCCAATAGACGTGGGTGGAATGTGAAAACCGGTTGTGTCAATCCAAATGCCCTGTTCGTGTGCACTTTTAAAAATTTATAACTGTATTTGCGATAGAAACAATGTGTAAAAACCTCACCGACGCGTTTAACTCAGGCGACCGCTTAGACAACTACAAAATCAATCCTATAAAAGAAACAAATGGTATAATGTCTACGGTATTAATATTTTATACGATTTGATGTTGACTTTAATGCGTTTATCAGTAAACCTGAAGAATTTTAAATGATCGCTACCGGTGTGTGCTGTAGGTTTGTTTGCTATACAACACATATACAAAGATATTAATGTTCGTGTCGGAATATACATATTATGTATTGTGTTGTTCGGAAAGTTAATGCCGCTTTTTAGTCGTTCATCTTCCAACACGTTAGAAGACGTTGTAGAGTTTGATACATTCACACCCCCACACACACATGGTCATTCAGCGTTCACATGATAACCCTAGTTTTCCCGCGCTAACGGCATGCCGATATAAGCCGGGAGCGTCACGTGTTACACCAGTTAGGGTTCCGTACCGGGCAAGAGCAGACATGTTTATTACCTAACTCACACATACACACGCACACTAATTGTAGGTAGCAATTAGTCGCGCAAATTTTTATTTCTCACCTGCATACACACACAACGCTAAAAATACTCCAATTGGAAACAGACATTAACAGTATGTACATTAACTTTATTCAAACTGAACTTTATTCAATTTAATCTTCTATCGAACATTTACGTTTCTCTCCAGACACAGAGAAAGAACTTTTCTTTGCTTATTTGATTTGCATGCTTTCAACTCTATGTAACCTTTGTTAATATATTTTTGTTCTGGTTACTTTTGCCTTTTCGTGTTTTCTTATTTCCTGTGTTATTTCATGATTCAAGTTACGCCGAGTCGACTCGTAAATATAAATTAGTAATGGACGCTTCGTCTTCCACACTTAATATTTTATATTAAATAGATCTTGTTGGATTGTCCTCACCATTCACGGACTTGGCATCTATCTATCTATCTATCTATCTATCTATCTATTTGAGACTTAGCATGAACAAAACAAAGTCAGGATTTGGACAAAAAAAGATATCTTCAGAATGACGTCAAAATCCGCCATAAAAATAATCTGTAAAAAATGTTATAAATTTAATGTATTTGAAAATATGAGTATTTAAGTATTTTATTTTCTATTATTGTATTAATATTTCTAGGGGTTCAGTTTAGTATTGGTTTGCCCGGAAAGTTAATCCTGATATTTAGTCGTTCACGTTAGAAGACGTCAAATTAAAGAATGTCTTCAAAAACAAAGAAAAGAGTACTGAACTACTACGTAATATATATCCTCCTATACGAGAGTGAATTCCGGGCGATCTCCTCAAAGATGAAGAAGGGAACTGAAGCAATAGAAATGCTCTAGCAACCAAACTATCACCGATTCATACATGTATTAGTATGACATGAACTAAGAGGTACATACTAAGCTGCATAGATGGTAAAACACTTTAACAAAAAGTATTTACTGAGCTTCGACGAGACATAAATACTACAGGGAAAACAACACGAGGAAAGTATTTGAAAATATGAGTCTTTAAATATTTTAATTCCTGTTATTGTATTAATATTCCTGGGGCTTCAGTTTAGAATTGGGTTACCCGGAAAGTTAATGCCAATTTTTTAGTCGTTCATCTTCCAACACATCAATTTTATCGACAGATAAAATATGCTTACATTTTTTATTAGAGAAAACTTTTGATTATCCTTTGTAAAATAAAGTTTAAAATTACTTAATTCGTGTCAATTTTGCATCCCTATTAAAATGGAAGATTAAAAGATGCATTTTAGATACTTGATGCTTTTTTAGTGCCATGAAGTAAAAAATGCCTCGCAAGCAACAACAAAACCAAAAAAAAACAAACGTATGTGCCGTATACAGTGATGGTGCTTTAGCTGACAGAATGTAGAGAAGTAGTTCGTGAATTTATTTCGAAATAGCCTTTGGAATCAGTTATTGTTCTTTCATGTTGAATTTGGTCCGTCACTACCAGATCTAAGGATTGAACTCATGACCACTAGATGATACTAACACATGTATAACCAACTACTAACAATAATCAACGAGATAATCCATATAAGCTAAACTATGGACACCTGATGATGACCAGAGGGTACTTGGTTGAAAACGTTGTGTCTATTATAACATCTTTATCAACCAAGATGAAAACAAAAAAGTCGAAATAATTCCAAGATTATGACTTTATACTTTCAGGGTAAGCGTATGTTTTATAGATATATCTGCTGTAGATGTTCTATGTTTTGGTATATATTTTTTTAAAGGTCGAACATTATGCTGACTGTTTCAGTATTCTCGAAAACCTTTTCTCGTATTTTTCTTGTAGCATCAATGGAAGCAATTCATCTGTTTGATTTTACCATTTCATATCAATATATTGGGTTGTCTGGAAAGTTAATGCCGATTTTCTGTCGTTCATCTTCCAACACATCAATTTTATCGACAGAAGATATAATATGCTCACATTTTTTATTAGAGCAAACTTTAAATTATCCTTTGTAAAATAAAGTTTAAAATGACTTAATTCGTGTCTTAATCATATTTTTATTATATTCATTTAGTCAGTTAAATGCCATACGTGATACACTTTGGCCAATCATGTCTCGAAAGAGAAATGACTGACTGGGCAGAAGATTATCCCGCAGTAGGTTGCCATTGCTTTCTGCGGTAGATTGGTTGCCATCCAAGGCTATAGAACCCAATCTATCCTGTTATTTGACTCATAGCTAGAGGAAGAAGATATGTATTATATTATTAAGTAGTAATTAGAGGGGGATCAGTTTATTATTTCATAACAATAGAAAATGATCCCCCATTTTATACCCAGTAGAAATCTTAATCATGTTTCTAACTATTATATTCAGTCATTCAGCTAAGTGATACACGCTTCGGGCGATCATGTCCCGAAAGAGACTTGACTGACTGGACAGAAAATTATCCCGCAGTAGGTTGCCATTACTTTCTGTAGTAGACTGGTTGCCAGCCAAGGCTATAGAACCCAATCTGTCCTATTAAACCCACAACTGGAGGGAAGAGACGGATTAATATACCTTTCCCAAGAGTATTTGTGCGTAAGTGAATGCAAGGAATTTAGCCACCCCCCAAAGACATGTTTTCATCCAAAGAAAGTCATGCTGTGTATCTGTGGCGGGGGGATTAGAAAGGAATCTTGTATTATGAGCTTCTGCCAAGTAACCAGTGAACTGATTGCGAAATAAATTGCTTGCAACAGGATGAATTAAAAAGGCAGCAATTCAAGAAAAACACTCAGAATTGGCGAGCAGAAAAGGTGTCGATTTCTATCAGGAAATTCTTTTTTTTTTTAATAATCATATCGCCCCAAACAAAGCAACTTACTGCCACTGGTGCGCAGGGGGTTACCTAGGGGGAAAGTTATGAGAATGAGTGACAGGTTATAGGGGTTGTCAGGAAGTGGGTAAGAGAAGAATGAGAATACTAATGAGAGTGGAATGGATGGAGAAAGAAGCATGAGAAACGACTATTGACTTTACATTTAAATTCTTGGAGATTGTAGCTGTTGGGGAATAGAGTAAACGGAAGGGGATTATTCAGGTCCTTGCAAAAGAATCTCAATCGTAAAAATTTTATTCTTGGGATAACATAAAAACAAACACTGTAATGAATTCTTTGCCAAGAAACCACCGAAATTCTGAGGAGACGGAATTCTTAACTTGAAGAAAAACTAAAAAAAAAAAAGATTGTGCAACACACTGGTTGTGAAGCCGTTGGGTGCTTGTTCTTTGGACATTGGGGGTCACTAGTGAAGCTATAGGGAGATTATTAATATTTATTGAATTGGCCTTGTGTCATACATAACCGAACTCCCTACAACTTAGAATTAGTCGCTATCATCAGAAGGTTGGAGATTAAAATGTATGGATTGGTGGAAGAATAAAAGTATACCTTTTGCATGTTTGAACAGAAATTTATAGATAGATAAGAACAACATGAATTGGTAGCAGTTAAACGTTCCAAGAGAAATAGTATTAGGAGGTTAAGGGTATCAAGAGAATTCGTAGTAGTCCTTGCACGAGTGAGTTTATGTGTACGTAGGCAGGAACGTATGCATGTATGTATACGTAAGCGTTATTATTGAGTAGAGGTGTCTGAAGTTATCGCTCACGGTGAAAAGGCAGGCGGTGAGTGGTGAACGATGAAGGTGAAGGAGGTGAGAGAGAAAGAAAGAGACGCTAATAATAACGATCGCTTGACATTTGTCAAGGACACGTGTTAATTGCTCGTCATTTTAACTCTCTGGCGAGACGGTCAGGCTTACTAGTCTTTTATTTCATTTGGAAATTCACTCCCGGATGTGATTCTGGCCTTTTCATTAGACAACAAACATTTCGCATCGAGGTGTGAAATTTCGCGAGTTTTGTGGGTGTTAAGCAAAGTTTGTAATTTGAGAAAATTCGTCTAACAATGAGTCAGATTTGAATTTCTCAATCTAGAATTTGTTTTGTTGACTACAGTTCACATTTAGCTGAATAAATATTTCATGTCATAATTGTGTGTTGTGTTTTAATTTCCCTTAAAAATTCAGCATGAACTTTTCGTACAACCCAATACATCTGTCATTACTTGTTCCATCATCTTTAACGAAATCACTTCGTGTCCTATTTCGAGTCTAATTTTGATGCGCTCTCTTTTCATCAGATAAGTTTTGTTGTGATTCTTTATGTTTCTTCCATTACAAATTTTCAACCGTTTTTCTATGCGGCATTAAATCTTGATTAGATATTTAGATATTTGATTAGATATTTAGTTATTTTGATGCGCTCTCTTTTCATCAGATAAGTTTTGTTGTGACTATCTTTCTTCCATTACAAATTTTCAACCGTTTTTCTATGCGGCATTAATCTAAAATATAGTTACAATAGCATACGACAACAATGAAATGCCAGAAGACCTAAGTAGATCAGTTTTCATAGTGCTGCTGAAGAAGCCAGATACAAACGAAAAAGTTTACTGAAGAAAGGCCCGCAAGAACCTATGCAAAAACTGTATGATACTTTTGATGTACCAACACCCCAAGAATTCGTTGAATTTACAAGTACGATTACCAGTAAAAGAGAATCGTACCCCTCCCCCAAAAAATAGAAAAAAAAAACGCACAAAGAAACTAGAGGCTGACTTAAAACCTAAAAAGAATAATTTCAGTACTTTTGCAGTACTCAGAAAAAGGAGATGAATACTACTAATTAAAATAAGATATTTACTAATAAAAAAAAAAAATCTCCAAACAGCGGATATTGTGGAGTAAATAATTCAACCCTGGTAACACAAGTGACCTTAGACAAAGAACTTTATTTAAAGAACTCAAGGTGAGTCAAAACTCGCTGGAGTCAGTCTAGAGTATATCTAACAGGCGTCAGGAGAAAGAGTCTAACCAAGACTTCATATCATAACCGCTAGAAAAAGAAAATCATAAAACATTATATCCATTTTTTTTTTTAATATTCAGGTTAATTTCAGAATCTTTTGTTTATTCTTTGATACTTACATGGGGTGTCCGTCGTCGGGGCTGGTGTAGTTTCCGGTTGCCACGTGGTGTTATACATGGCTGAAGAATATAAAGAAAAGGTTCACTTGCTACACAAGAGTTTACAGAATTTAAAAAGATCGATCAATATGTTCATATGTCAAATATACAGGGTGTCCATAAAGTTCGCTTGAACTTTTAAAAATTTATAGCTTTATTTGTATTTGCGACAGAAATTATTTGTAAAAAGGATTAGAAAGATGTAAATCTATATTTTTTAACGTTTTATTGAAATTTTATTTAAGTTTCTACATGTCCTCCATCATTAGGAATACAAAGAGTAATACGATTTTGAAGTTCACGGAAAACATTTGCCAACTGATTTACAGTAATGTCTTAAATCACATTAGTTATTTTAACTTTCAAATCTTCTAATGAACTAGGTTTGGTTGCCTACACAATTGTTTTCACGTGCCCCCATAAAAATCTAATGAAGTCAACTCTGGCAAACGGTGAGTCCAATAAAATAGTCCACCCACTTCCGATCCATATGTTAGGAAGTTTCTGATTTAAAAACTGTCTAACACGCAGAGCAAAGTGACAACAAGCTCCATCTTGATGAAACACTGTATTATCTTTCAAGTTTAATTGTTCAAGCCCATTTTTTTTACAGATTATTTCTACCACAAATACAAATAAAATTATATAAGTGCACACAAACTTCATGGACACCCTGTATTTTTGTAACTCGCAAAACCAATTAAAAAAAAAAAAACAAGTTAAGAAATTTTTATTCTGTTAGAAAATTAATTTTATGCCTTCTTTTCTTACTGGAGGCATGTGTTTGGGTGCATCAATAAATCCAGAGCCTGTCACGTAGTTATTAGAGGAATTGAGCCCTTAAGTTTTCGTTATATAGTACTTGTAGTATGGCGTGGGGTCATAACTGATATCGGCTCGGAATGGGATGCAACGAAAAGGGGGCAAATGAATGATATACGCTTGTTTTACAGACTTTTTTTACATCGTTTCACCCCAAGCAAGGCGGTAACGCCACTGATGTGCAGGGGGCTACATAAAAGTAAAAGATCAGATAAGAGAGGATTAAAAGAAAAGACGAACCAGTTAGAAAGGAGAAAGAGAAGGATGGGAATACAGGTGTGATGACACTACATAGGAGTAAAAAAGATTAAGTAGAAGAGAGTGAAAGAGAAAGACGAACCAGTTAGAAAGAGAAAGAGAAGGATGGGAATACGGGTGTGATAACACTACATAGGAGTAAAAAAGATTAAGTAGAAGAGAGTGAAGAGAAAGACGAACCAGTTAGAAAGGAGAAAGAGAAGGATGGGAATACGGGTGTGATGACACTACATAGGAGTAAAAAAGATTAAGTAGAAGAGAGTGAAGAGAAAGACGAACCAGTTAGAAAGGAGAAAGAGAAGGATGGGAATACAGGTGTGATGACACTACATAAGAGTAAAAAAGATTAAGTAGAAGAGAGTGAAGAGAAAGACGAACCAGTTAGAAAGGAGAAAGAGAAGGATGGGAATACAGGTGTGAGGACACTACATAAAATGCAAAAAAGATTAAGTAGAAGAGAGTGAAGAGAAAGACGAACCAGTTAGAAAGGAGAAAGGGAAGGATGGGAATACAGGTGTGAGGACACTACATAAGAGTAAAAAAAGATTAAGAAAGTGAAAGAGAAAGACGAACCAGTTAGAAAGGAGAAAGAGAAGGATGGGAATACAGGTGTGGGGACACTACATAAGAGTAAAAAAGATTAAGTGAAGAGAGTGAAAGAAGAGAAAGACGAACCGGTTAGAAAGGAGAAAGGGAAGGATGGGAATACAGGTGTGGGGACACTACATAAGAGTAAAAAAAGATTAAGTAGAAGGAAGTGAAGAGAAAGACGAACCAGTTAGAAAAGGAGAAAGAGAAGGATAGGAATACAGGTGTGAGGACACTACATAAGAGTAAAAAAGATTAGAGAGTAGAAAGAGAGTGAAGAAAAAGACGAACCAGTTAGAAAGGAGAAAGGGAAGGATGGGAATACGGGTGTGAGGACACTACATAAGAGTAAAAAAGATTAAGAAGAGAGTGAAAGACGAACCAGTTAGAAAGGAGAAGAGAAGGATGGGAATACAGGTGTGAGGACACTACATAAGAGTAAAAAAAGATTAAGTAGAAGAGAGTGAAGAGAAAGACGAACCAGTTAGAAAGGAGAAAGAGAAAGGATGGGAATACAGGTGTGAGGACACTACATAAGAGTAAAAAAGATTAAGTAGAAGAGAGTGAAGAGAAAGACGAACCAGTTAGAAAGGAGAAAGGGAAGGATGGGAATACGGGTGTGATGACACTACACATAAGAGTAAAAAAAGATTAAGAAGAGAGTGAAGAAGAAAGACGAACCAGTTAGAAAGGAGAAAGAGAAGGATGGAATGAGGTGTGAGGACACTACATAAAGAGTAAAAAGATTAAGTAGAAGAGAGTGAAGAAAAAGACGAACCAGTTAGAAAGGAGAAAGAGAAGGATGGGAATACAGGTGTGATGACACTACATAAGAGTAAAAAAGATTAAGTAGAAGAGAGTGAAGAGAAAGACGAACCAGTTAGAAAGGAGAAAGAGAAGGATGGGAATACAGGTGTGATGACAGTTGCAAATGTGGAGAGAAAGGAAAGGATATACAGGGTGTCAACTGGTTAAGAGATGGGTATTGAAATTGCATTTAAATTCCTGGAGGTTGGTAGGAAAGCAAGAATATGGAAGTGAGTTCCACAGGCGGAAAGTGTGAGAAAAGAAGCTGAAGGAATAGAATTGTCGTCTGCATTTGGGCGATCTAACTGTGAATGGGTTGGACCCAGTTGCCAGTTTGGCTACCGATTAAAAAAGAGCACTTTCATTTTTGAAGCATCAAAACTAACAGGCCATTCCTTGCTCTATTTAACAACTAATATTTTCCTTGTCCTAGACCAGTTACTACCCAAGGAATAGGACCCAGACTTTCTTGCTATTTGTCCATAGCTGGGGGGACAATTTATACCTTTCGCGTAAGTGAATGTAACGAACATGACTTGAACTCGGCTCTCCGATTCATCAATCCAAATGTCTTTTTTTTATGTGATTCACTTGTATACAAATAGATACGACCATGTCAATATCGTCAATAGTTCCTGGTCGCGAACCTAGCTTGAAGTGTTGAGCAAAAACAGGTTTATTGGTCGAACATTTGGAATTCAAAAGGCAGAAATTTAACTTACGTGTTGAGCAAACAACGCCAGCGTCTTCATTATGACCGCAATTATGATGACCCAGTGCCGAGTGTTGGCAGTCAATGATTGACGATTCACTGCCCATGCAATTGACATCGTCCAGCCAGATTTGACCACTGCCCGATCCGAAGCTTCCACTTCGTGTAGCTACGCCATACCTGAAGAGAAGGAGGAAATTATTTAGATATTTAAATGGTATCAGCAGGCCAAGACAGATAGTAAAACGGGGAGAGAGAAAGAGAGGTGAATAGAATAAGAGAGAGAGAGAGAGAGATGTATATGTAGATATAGACAGACAAAGATGAATAGAGTGAGAAAGAAGGATGAATAAGGAAAATTGAGAACACACTAGAGAGGGAGAGAAAGACAGGAGCACGATAGAGAGGGAGGGAAAGACAGGGGCACACTAGAGAGGGAGAGCAAGACAGGGGCACACTAGAGAGGGAGAGAAAGACAGGAGCACACTAGAGAGGGAGAGAAAGACAGGAGCACACTAGAGAGGGAGAGAAAGACAGGAGCACACTAGAGAGGGAGAGAAAGACAGGAGCACACTAGAGAGGGAGAGAAAGACAGGAGCACACTAGAGAGGGAGAGAAAGACAGGAGCACACTAGAGAGGGAGAGAAAGACAGGAGCACACTAGAGAGGGAGAGAAAGACAGGAGCACACTAGAGAGGGAGAGAAAGACAGGAGCACACTAGAGAGGGAGAGAAAGACAGGAGCACACTAGAGAGGGAGAGAAAGACAGGAGCACACTAGAGAGGGAGAGAAAGACAGGAGCACACTAGAGAGGGAGAGAAAGACAGGAGCACACTAGAGAGGGAGAGAAAGACAGGAGCACACTAGAGAGGGAGAGAAAGACAGGAGCACACTAGAGAGGGAGAGAAAGACAGGAGCACACTAGAGAGGGAGAGAAAGACAGGAGCACACTAGAGAGGGAGAGAAAACAGGAGCACTAGAGAGGGAGAGAAACAGGAGCACACTAGAGAGGGAGAGAAAGACAGGAGCACACTAGAGAGGGAGAGAAAGACAGGAGCACACTAGAGAGGGAGAGAAAGACAGGAGCACACTAGAGAGGGAGAGAAAGACAGGAGCACACTAGAGAGGGAGAGAAAGACAGGAACGATAGATAGATAGATAGATAGATAGATAGATGTGACTTTTCGTCTTACCAATTTCTTATATTGTCTTGCTCTGATGTAGTAACGTTAAGAGTCTTTCGTAGTAACTGTTACACATATCCCGCATAATGAGTAGTGAATGATTCTCTTTATGTTTGGAATCTTTGATGATTTTTAAGGCCTGTCTTTCATAGACAGATGTGACCATTTGCATGAGACGTTAGATTCAATTTTGTACCGATATATGAAGATCCGACAGCCACATTCAGTTTTTATGTTTGTGCTGCATGTGACATTTCGGTCCCACTAGTGACCTGCATACAAGTCCGCATATTGTGCAACAAATTTGGTGGCGCTTTTCGTCGTTCTCTTTCGTCTCTTGGTATATCTATGGCTGAAATAGAAAGGTGCAAGGACAGACAGACAGACGGGCATCCACAGGCTAGACAGACGGGCATCCACAGGCTAGGCAGACAGGCAGCCAGGGAACAGGAAGACGAGCAGGTAAGCAGACGGGCAGCCATCGAACGGGCAGGCAGAGGCCAGGACGTACAGGACAGACAGACAGGCAGACGGCTAGACAGGCAGACGGCTAGACAGGCAGACGGCTAGACAGGCAGACGGCTAGACAGGCAGACGGACAGACGGCTAGACAGAGAGATTGATAGGCACGCACGCACGCACAGATGGGCTGATAGTTAAGCACGCACAGACAGACAACATTATTAAATGTATTCCCGAAAAATATTGCGTGTACGAAGCACCCAATTAAGATGTAACTCACCACAATCCTAATATGAGTGTCCCAACAAGGATGAAACATTCAGTCGTAATAGACCCTGATCCACGGGGAAACACCCGTATATACTTACATGTATCCCAACATCATGCAAATGACAGTTGCATCCCTGTCATCCCAGGCGTCGTCACATACCGTCCCCCAAATATTGTTTATGCGTATTTCGACGCGTCCTTCGTTCCAATTTTCGCTGCCGACAAGCCGGAGATTCATTTGGCCGACTGAAAGACAAAATAAAAAGAAAGATTGGTAATATCTAACAAACGTACCCGAAAATAAACGGTTTCAATCCTGGGTAAAAAGCAATCGGATGTCTAACCGTACTGATGAGCTGTGATACAGCGAAACAGATCTGTTGGCAGATGACTATTTACGCTCTCACAACCTGTTTGAGCACTCTGGAAGAATGGTAGACTTTGAAAAAAAAACAGTAGCTACGCATCGTTCATTCAGTAATGAATTAGAACACTCTCACTACTGGCGTATGAATACATGTATATCACACTCTAAAGTCTGCTTCCTCCTACCGAGCGCCCATAGCTCAGAGGTAGAATCGCTGACTGACACCAATTCGATCGGGTTTTAATCCTGGGTATCAAGCAATCGGATGTCTAACCGTATTGATGAGCTGTGGTACAGTGAAACAGATCTGTCTGCGGAAGACACACACACTCACACACACACACACACATATATAAGAAAAAAAACCAGTCAGCATAAAATGATGAACCGAATTTATAGATAAATGAGCATCAGTTTGCAGAAAAAAAAACAACTATCCAATACAATTAGATGCGAGACATGTCATGGCATAGTCATACGTCTCACCATCTCAAACTTTTGAAAATCAGAACTGGTTAAGTTTATAAAAATAAATATTAAATATTCCAGTTGCATTTTCTCATCTGAATCCATCTTGCACATTTATAAATCTATTATTCGACCGTGCATTGAATATTGTTGCCATATCTAGTCGGGTGCTCCTGCTATTCATCTCAAGGTGCTCGACAAAAATCTAAAATAGGATCTGCAATATAATCGGTCCTAACTTGGCATCTCGACTTCAATCACTTTTCTAACACTTCCCGTTTGTGGAACTCCCTTCGGTTTATTTGCTTTCCTGATAGCTACACTCTCACAAAATTTAAATGCAACGTCAATTACCAGTTTCTGTCTTCAGTCCTGTTCATCTTTTATTCTTTTTTCAATACCCCCTTGTACTCAGTCTTTTCCCTCACTGTAGCCCCCTGCGTACTAATGGCGGTCCCGCCTTTCTCGAGGGTGAAATGATTAAAATATATCTCACAATGGTACCAAAATTATTAATTTAAGCGCAATACTAAACTGGCAACGTTGGTGTCATCAATTTACAGTGGAGTTAGCTAAATGTAGCCGTAAGTTCTCTCCCAACAGTTTATTTTCTCGCACTTTGCGCTTGTGGAACTCTCTTCCAGCTCCATGCTTTTCAACCAACTTTAATCTTCCAAAATTTAAATGCAAAGTCAGCCGATATCCCGTCTTCGTGATTGTAACTCGAAAGCGAAAACCCAAAAACCGAAACGTCCTAAGAATGCTTCCCAAAACACTACACCTTTTTTTTTCTTTGTTTTATTTTTTATAACCGTTTCACTCCAAGTAAGCCAGTACTGCCACTGGTGCGCAGGGTATTACAATAAGAGAAGAGGGAAGACAAAAAAACAACACACACACCCACACACACACAGGGGAAATGTTGAAAAAGAGGTGGGAGTCAAGAAAATAGAAGATGGCAATTGACGTTGCATTTAAATCTTCGGAGATTGTAGCTAATATAATGTTGATGGTTTCTAATCAACTTTAACCTTTACAATCGTTTCACTCCAAGTAAGCCAGTACTGCCACTGGTGTGCAAGGTTTTACAATAAGAGAAGAGGGAAGATTAAAAAAATACACACAGGAAATATGGAACTCCCTCTTAACACCAAGTCATAAAACGACGCCCACTACCACACTGGCAAAGGTCATACTATCGGTCAGGTCAACGCATATTTATATAAACCATAAATTAAAGCAGACTGATATCATCAGATCGTAAAACGCCACCAACTAACAATCATACACACATACATTATATATATATATATATATATATATATATATATATATATATACATACCATAAACACACGCACACTTGCTCTAACATACTGCTATTAACGACAGCAGTATTAACTCACTGCTATTAACGACAGCAGTAACAGTGAAGGATGACCATTCCTTGAAAGGAACGGTTCACGGAAGAACGTGAAAAGAAGCTGTGACACGATAACTAGGCATATATGTATTTTATTATAATAGATTAAAATAGAAAATGGTTAAGAATAGAAAATAGTTTAAAAACATATTTAACAAAAGTGAAAAAGAAGAGGAAAAATAAATAAACGCCTTTTCTTTTATGAGTCAAATATTTACCGGAAGAGTGGTAGGATTTAAAACAGTAATCGGATACCGTTGTCTCTTCCACAATTTTCCTCATAAAAGAAAAAGCGTTTATTTATTTATTTTTTTCCTCTTCTTTTTCACTTTTGTTAAATATGCTTTTAAACTATTTTCTATTCGTAACCATTTTCTATTTTAATCTATTATAATAAAATACATATATGCCTAGTTATCGTGTCACAAAGCTCTCTCACCATTCTGAAGATGAGATTTTGATCTCGAAATATTAATGTATAATAAATAGGTAATACCCAACAACTTCTTTACCTCCCTTTATTTGACTAAACGCAATGTGATAGCCTTCAAGACCCAACCATACACCAAATATACGCAATGCTTCAAGTTAAGAGAGAGGTGGGAGTCAGGGAGATTGAAGATGGCAATTAATTTTGCATTTAACCCTTTGGAGATTGTAGCTCTCAGGGAAGCAAGCATGGAAAAGGCAGTTCCACAGGCGAGAAATGTGAGGAAAGAAACTGATGGAGAAGTGACAGTTACATTTGCCTATTTAGACGGTAAAAGGGTGGGTCTTAGTTGCTAATCTAGTTGAACGTGTAAATTCGTGGGGCAGGGCACCAAGGAATGAAGCTCGTCAGAGTCAAGTTTGAGTTTTGTTACTGGCATATCAACATCTCTATGGGTTATTCAATGTCAAAAAGGTGTGGGGGGGGGGCTTAAGGTATTTTTTTAATGTTCAGTTATAGTGAGAAGGTTCATTTAGTCAGATTTTAATGAAAATTTTTTATTTTACTTTTTTATTTTATTTTAGAAAACTGAAAATGTCTTATTTTTTTATTCAAAAACGTTTTGCTGAGAATTTTTCCTTCAAAAGTGTATCAGTTAAGTGCCATACGTGAAACACGCTTGGGCGATCATGTCTCAAAAGAGACATCACTGACTGGGCAGAAGATTATCCAGATATAGGTTGCCATTGCTTTCTGCGGTAGACTGGTTGCCAGCCAAGGCTATAGAGCCCAATCTGTCCTGTTATTTAACCCATAACTGGAAGAGAGAGACACATTAATACCTTTCCCAAGGGTACTTGCGCGTAAGTGAATGCAAGGAATTCAAGGGGAATTCAAACTCGGCTTCCCGATTTCTCATTCCGAGCCAATATCCCCTGCACCACAACGCACATCCTAGAATGTAATGTATATATTTCTATAAAAGTCTATTTTTATACTTTTATAATGTTTTGACCCCAGTTTGGGGGGTAACTATTTACTCATAGCTGGGACCCTAACAGCTGCTACCACTCCGGGTCAGAATGAACCTGGAAACCACAGAAATTAAGAAAACTCCACACAATATCCCTATGAGAGGTCTTGCTGCCGGATGCAGTTTACTGTCATACCCAGGACCACGTCAGAGTAAAAGCCGTGAAAATACTTGTAGAAAAGATAGAGGGAAGCCATATTCCGTCGGTGAGAAACTGACAGAAGACGAGCTGCCAAATCGGAACCGATAACATTGCAGATCCTCCTTGGATTTTTGTCGAGAACCTCGAGATGAAGAGCAGGAGCATCCGACTAAGTACGGCAACAGTATTCAACGTACGGACGAATGATAGATTTATAAATATGTAAAATGTATTCTGACGAGAAAAAACTTCCTGGTTCGGCACAGCTATCCAATCTTAGCAGTAGATGTAGATATTCATTCGATATATTCTTTCCACTTGAAATCGGCTGAGCGAGTGAGGCCGAAGAGGTGCAGTGTATTACTTAGAGGAAGACTAGTGTGATCCATATTAATGGAAGTTAGGAAAGCGTCTCTATGGTGGTTAAAGGTGAGCTGCTTCGTTTTTTAACTATTCTCTCCCACAGTTTTAATATATTTGTTTATATATTTACATATACTTTCAAAATGCCTATTTTTAAATCCCTGATTCTCTACACAACAGGGATTAACTGTTTATTATTGCATTTTTTTTAATTTGCATTTTTGTATAGAGAAAAATAAAATCCTTACGGCTCGACTTTGTGGTGGTCGTCGGTGGAGGGATCCAGGTCCGGTTGGGAATTGCTGAAAAGACACGAAATTTGATCAGATGTAGAAAACTAATTAAAACATAAGATAGGCATGATAGAGTAGGAACGACTAGGAATTGAGAACTATGCAAATGGTTTGGACTCCACCGTGTAATGCAATGCAATGCTATCAGCAGAAACTTTCTTAGAAAATCAAATTTCTCTGGTTTTCTGAAATCTATGTTCGTTGTGGTGCAGTGGTTATCGACTCGGAGCGACAAATCGGAGTGCCGAGTTCGAATTCTAGTTGAATTCCTGGCATTCGCTTACAGACATACAGCTTTGGGAAAGGTATTAATCCGGTTTTCCCTCCAGTTATAGGTTAAATAATAGGACAGATTGGGTTCTATAGCTTTGGCTGACAACCAATCTACCGCAGAATGCAATGGTAACCTACTGCGGGATAATCTTCTGCCCAGTCAGTCATGTCTCTTTCGAGATATGATTGCCCAAACGTGTTTCACGTATGCCACTTAACTGACTGACTAAATATAATAGTTAGAAACATGATTAAGACTGCTACTGGGCATAAAGTGGGGGATCATTTTCTATTGTTATGAAGTAATAAACTGATCCCCCTCTAATTACTACTTAATAATATAATACATATCTTCTTCCTCTAGCTATGAGTCAAATAACAGTACAGATTGGGTTCTATAGCCTTGGTCGGCAACCAGTCTACCGCAGAAAGCAATGGAAACCTACTGCGGGATAATCTTCTGCCCAGTCATGTCTCTTTCGAGAGATGATCGTCCAAGCGTGTATCACGTATGGCATTTAACTGGCTGAATGAATATAATAGAAATATGATTAAGGCTTCTCCTGGGTATAAAGTGGGGGATCGGTTTTCAATTGTTATGAAGTAATAAACTGATCCCCCCTCTAATTACTACTTAATAATATAATACATATCTTCTCCCTCTAGCTATGAGTCAAATAACAGTACAGATTGGGTTCTATAGCCTTGGTCGGCAACCAGTCTACCGTAGAAAGTAATGGCAACCTACTGCGGGATACTCTTCTGCCCAGTCAGTCATGTCCCTTTCCAGACATGATCGCTTAAAGCGTGTATCACGTATGGCACTGAACTGACTGACAGTGTCTAAATCATCCAAACATAAGATTGGATATGATTGCTATGGACACGGAAAAGTTGAAATAAGTGAGATGACCCCACTTTTATGCCAAGGTAATTCCGTTAGATGCTGTCATATAAAGAGGTATATAAATAAAAGGGCTGAGAGATCTCTCTCTCTCTCATATATATATATATATATATATATATATATATATATATATGCCCCAGAGACAGAGCCTGTCTCGTTTTACCTCTGAGATTTTGTCCCCAACGAACTACGGGTCGCGTTTAATGAGCTGATAATTTTACCAAGCCAACGAGCAGAAAAACAATCTTTTCTAACATCAATTATAGTAACATATTTAACATATCTTTTGCTAAATGTGGGTAGTATAATAAATGAGTGAAAATGTGAGACAGAAATTCGGTTTCTAGACGGAATGAATAACCATTTCACTCCAAGCAAGGCAGTACTGCCACTGGTGCGCAGGGGGTTGCATAAGAGATGAGTGATGAAAAAGAGGAACAAGTCACAGGGGGTGTCAGAGATTGGATAAGAGAAAGATGAGAACACTGATGTGAAGAGAGCTGCATGAGAGTAGAGTGGAAAAGGAAAAGAACATGATACAAGGGTTGTCAGGGAAAGGATGCGAGTCAAGGAGATAAAAGATGGTAATTGACATTGCATTTAAATTGTTGGAAATTGTAGCTGTCAAGGAAGCAAGGATACGGAAGCAAGTTACAGGGGCTCTCAGAAAATGGATAAGAGAAGGATGAGAACACTGATGTGAATTGAGCTGCATGAGAGTAGAGTGAAAAAGGAAAAGAACATGATACAAGGGTTGTCAGGAAAAGGATGCGAGTCAAGGAGATAGAAGATGGTAATTGACATTGCATTTAAATTGTTGGAGATTGTAGTTATCAGGGAAGCAAGGATACGGAAGCAAGTTACAGGGGCTCTCAGAAAATGGATAAGAGAAGGATGGGAACACTGATGTGAAGAGAGCTGCATGAGAGTAGAGTGGAAAAGGAAAAGAACATGATACAAGGGTTGTCAGGGAAAGGATGCGAGTCAAGGAGATAGAAGATGGTAATTGACATTGCATTTAAATTGTTGGAGATTGTAGTTATCAGGGAAGCAAGGATACGGAAGCAAGTTACAGGGGCTCTCAGAAAATGGATAAGAGAAGGATGGGAACACTGATGTGAAGAGAGCTGCATGAGAGTAGAGTGGAAAAGGAAAAGAACATGATACAAGGGTTGTCAGGGAAAGGATGCGAGTCAAGGAGATAGAAGATGGTAATTGACATTGCATTTAAATTGTTGGAGATTGTAGTTATCAGGGAAGCAAGGATACGGAAGCAAGTTACAGGGGCTCTCAGAAAATGGATAAGAGAAGGATGGGAACACTGATGTGAAGAGAGCTGCATGAGAGTAGAGGTGGAAAAGGAAAAGAACATGATACAAGGGTTGTCAGGGAAAGGATGCGAGTCAAGGAGATAGAAGATGGTAATTGACATTGCATTTAAATTGTTGGAAATTGTAGCTGTCAAGGAAGCAAGGATACGGAAGCAAGTTACAGGGGCTCTCAGAAAATGGATAAGAGAAGGATGGGAACACTGATGTGAAGAGAGCTGCATGAGAGTAGAATGGAAAAGGAAAAGAACATGATACAAGGGTTGTCAGGGAAAGGATGCGAGTCAAGGAGATAGAAGATGGTCATTGACATTGCATTTAAATTGTTGGAAATTGTAGCTGTCAAGGAAGCAAGGATACGGAAGCAAGTTACAGGGGCTCTCAGAAAATGGATAAGAGAAGGATGGGAACACTGATGTGAAGAGAGCTGCATGAGAGTAGAGTGAAAAAGGAAAAGAACATGATACAAGGGTTGTCAGGGAAAGGATGCGAGTCAAGGAGATAGAAGATGGTAATTGACATTGCATTTAAATTGTTGGAAATTGTAGCTGTCAAGGAAGCAAGGATACGGAAGCAAGTTACAGGGGCTCTCAGAAAATGGATAAGAGAAGGATGAGAACACTGATGTGAATTGAGCTGCATGAGAGTAGAGTGAAAAAGGAAAAGAACATGATACAAGGGTTGTCAGGAAAAGGATGCGAGTCAAGGAGATAGAAGATGGTAATTGACATTGCATTTAAATTGTTGGAAATTGTAGCTGTCAAGGAAGCAAGGATACGGAAGCAAGTTACAGGGGCTCTCAGAAAATGGATAAGAGAAGGATGGGAACACTGATGTGAAGAGAGCTGCATGAGAGTAGAATGGAAAAGGAAAAGAACATGATACAAGGGTTGTCAGGGAAAGGATGCGAGTCAAGGAGATAGTAGACGGAAATACGACCTTGCATTTAAATTCTTGGAGATTGTAGTTGTCAGGGAAGCAGGTATACAGAAGAGAATTCTACAGACGGCAAGTGCGAGAAAAGAAGCTGTTAGAGTAGAAGTTGGAGTACATTTGATCAGTTTCACTGTAAAAGGGTGGCACTTTAGTTCTTAATCTAGTAGCTAGAGTAAATTCATGCAGAGGGGGCAGCAGGGAGCTAATCTCATCGGAGAAGAAGCCGTGAAAGTATTTGTAGAAGAGAAAGAGGGAAGCCACATTATGTCGGTGAGAAAGTGACTAGAGTTGAACTACTAGGTTGGGATCAATTACATTGCAGATTTTGCGTTGGATTTTGTCAAGAACTTAGAGAGCAATACCAAGAGCACCCGACTAGATGTGACAGCAGTATTCAATGGACAGGCAGATGATAGATTTATATATGTGCAAGATGGATTCAAACGAGAAAAAACTTCCTGGCCCTACACAGTGAACCGACCTTCCTAGCAGAAGATAAAAATTAAAATAATAAAAATTGTCCTATTTACGCATGTACTTTTATTTTGTTGATACGCTGTATTTTATTTTAAAATTAAAAAAAAAAATGTACACAAGTGTCAAAATGGTGCAGACGTTTTAATTATTGTCTGTTTTAAAAAAAAAATGATCCAGCGGGAAAAAGAACAGAGGGTAACTTATTTGTTTACTTTGCTCATATATGGTCTTCTCGTGACTCGTCTAGGATTAGTCACATCTTCTATGTCGCCTGTCCCTTCATGACGTAGGCGATCATGGCTTTCCACGTTTCCCTATCCCTGGTGGCTCTGAGCACGCCTTCTCCTGTTACACCGTGCAATCCTCGTTCTGTCATCCACCTGATTAGGTCCTTCAAATGTTATCCGTTGCTTTCCCATGTCTCTTTTTCCCTCCATCTGGCCTGTTAGTATCAGATTCTCCAAGCCCTCCTTCCTCATTGCATGTCCCAGGAACTTCAGCTGTCTCTACCTGATGCTCAGTATTAATTTCCTTTTTGTTTCCATCATTTCCAAGACCTCATCATTGCTCACATGCTCGATCCATGAGATTCGCTGCATCCTTCTGTAGAGCCACATTTCGGTTGCTTCAAGTTATGCATAAAAAACATGAATTCTCACTTTTTCGCTAGAGAGTTTGACTGCTTTCAGCAGGATACCAAGGAAACGTGCCCCACAGGCAGAAGTGGAGCGACATCATCACCCTTCCTCCTTCAACTCACTGATATGTTAAACAGAAAGATGACAGACGTCTTTATGGCAACTGAGCTGCAACAGAATACAAAGCGGTGTCCCGTTCAAGAAGAATGCTTCTTCTACGTACCATGTCCTTTCAGGGTGTAGGCGATCATGGCTTTCCACATCTCCCTATCCCTGGTGGCTCTTAGCACGCCTTCTCCTGTTACACTGTCCAAACCCCGTTCTGCCATCCACTAGCTCAAGCCCATAGAGTTAGAATATAAATGTATAGAACCTAGCATGGCCACAAAATGAGGGATCAGTTTATGTATTCATTATAATATAGATTTGATCCCCCACTTTATATCCACATTATAATTTCTTATGAACAGTTGGCATATATCTTCTATGTGCCTTGTCCTTCCAGGATGTAGGCGATCATGACTTTCCACATCTCCCTATCCCTGGTGGCTCTTAGCACACTTTCTCCTGTAACGTCTTGCAGCCCCTGTTCTGTCATCCACCTGCTCAGGCCCTTCAAATATGTTATCCACTACTTTCCTCTGTCTCTTTTCCTCTCCATCTGGCCTGTTAGTATCAGGTTCTCCATGCCCTCCTTCCTCAATGCATGTCCCAGGCACTTCAGCTGTCTCTTTCTAAAGCTCAATATTAATTTCCTTTTCGTTTCCATTCTTTCCAACACCTTGTCATTACTCATATGCTCGGTCCACGATATCCTTAGCATCCTTCTGTAGAACGCATTTTAGCTGCTTCAAGTTTTTTTTAAATTGCTTTTTTTAATATATGCGGCAGAGTGTGCCAAAAATTCTAAGGATTAAATCAAATTTATCACCGATTTCTAAAACCCCTAAGGTAGTTTGAAACTGTTACAAAACTTATACCAGTTAAGCATAAAATGAAAATATCAGAGTCATCCTTTTCTTTTCTGTTGTTTGCGAATGTAATGTAAATACAATTTTTTTTTAATATTTCATGTTAAATGGCTGGGAAAATTCCCATAGCAAAAATTAAAAAAAAAGAAAACCTCCTGGCCCGACACAGTGACCCGACCTTCCTAACAGTAGATCTAGCTAATGATTCAGCATAGGAGTTTCACTTGGGGTCGACTGGAAGATTGAAGCCAAAGAGACGTAGTGTATCGTGATCCTACCCTGCTGATGGAGAGTAGGAGAGATTGTCTACAGTGGTTAAAAGATTGAGTTTGAGCAACCTCTGTGGGTTATTTAATGCCAAAAAGGTAGGGTTTTAAGAAATCTTTTAATGTTTGGTTATAGTGAGAACGTTGACAAAAAAAAAAAAAAAAAAAAAAAAAAAAAAACCTTATTTTTTTTATTTTAGAAAATTGAATATATCTTCTAGTTTTGTATTCAAGAATGTATTATGACAATAATTTTTCCCCTTTAAAAATTCATTGTTGGTAATACTTTTAATTCAAAAATGTATATTTTTCTATAAAAGTCTATTTTTATACTTTCGTAGTGTTTTGACCCCAGTTTGGGGGTTAACTATTTGCCCATAGTTGGGACCCTAACAGGTGCTACCACTCCGGGTCAAGGTGGACCGAGAAACAACAGTAATGAAGAGGTGGTTTCATGCTCCTCACAACCTCCCAATCAGAAGCCCTGATGCTGGATGCAGTTTATTGTCATACCCTGGTTAAAGGATATCTGCTTCGTTTGATAATGCAAGGTAACGAAAAATGTTCTGTCCGTTTTTTGATTAGTCATTGAATGAAGTTGAAATATATACGAAATGCGTAGCAATTGTTTTCAAATTCGGACAGCCGGAAGTAGAAATATCAGACGTTATTAAAAAAAAAAACAAAAAAAAAAACACGCGTACCGTGCCCGGACAGCTGTGAGAAGGATGAAAGTGTTAGAGATTCCGTTCGGGTCTGTTTGCTTTACGACTTCAAGGTGGGCTTATTAGAAGGTGCATCAAGTTGCCGTATATGTCAAGCTTTTGGAGGACAGTGCTGTGGATGTTGTGCGAGTGGTCAGGGATACCATACAGCAACTTGGGTGGGAGACTTTGTGCCATTCACCTTATCCACCTGACCTTGCGCCATCCGATTACCACCTCTTCCACTCCCTGGATAATCATCTTCGTGGGAAATCCTTTTACCAATGAAGCAGACTTGCGCAAAGCCCTCACGGACCTCTTTGCGTCAAAACCCCCGAGTTCTACCGCAAGGGCATTGAACAGCTGGAGACACGTTGGCAGAAGGTGTTGAATGCCGATGGCGATTACTTCAAAGACTAAATGTAAGTTACACATACTGTGAAGCGTTTTCTTTTTTTCCCTTAAAAACGGACATAACTTTTTTTGGTTACCTTGTAGAAAGAAATAACATGTCACAGATTTTAAACAATCAATAAATTTGCTGACAGATCGTGTTTGCCTAATTGTACTGGAAAGAAATAAACTTCACCGTTTGAAGTTATCCAATGTCTATACAACATCTTTAGATGCTGTTTCTGAAGGGGTGTCAAGTATTTACAAGCTGCATGCGTTGCGAGAAGGAAACACGTGCCGTCACTTGCCTCCCAGAGAGTAAAACACTACGCCTCCTTGGTCTCACACTTTCAACGGACCTCAAGTGGAATGACTATCAAATCCATTGCTAAATCCGCTGCTATGAAAGTCGGTTCTCTGTGCAGGGCCCGGAAGTTTTTTCCGTTTGAATCTATCCTGCACATATATAAATCTACCAGACGCCCGTGCATTGAATACTTCTGCCACATCTAGTCGGGTGCCCCTGCTAATCTCCTCGGGGTTCTTGACAAAATACAATGGAGAATCTGTAATGTGATCGATACCGACTTGGCAGACCGGCTGCAGTCACTCTCTCACCGGCGTGACGTGGCTTTCCTGTGTCTCTTCTATAAATACTTTCACGGCTTCTGCTTCGATGAACTTAGATCACTAGTGCCTCCTAGGTACGAATTTGCATGAGATACTAGATTAACAACTATGTTCCACCCTTTTACAGTGAAACCGATAAAATATAACCGCAATTTCTACTCCAACAGCTTTTCTCGCACTTCCCGACTGTGGAATTCCCTTCCACATGATTGCTTCTCCGACAGCTACAATCTCCAGGAGTTTAAATGTAAGGTCAATAGACATCTCCTAACACACTAACTCGCATCCATTCTCTCAGACACTCTTCCCAACCCTCATCCTCAGTATCCTTACCCGTCTATCACCCTCCTTCTGACATTTCCTATATCTAACCACTCTCTCTCTTTACCTTCCCCTACGTAACCCCTTGCGCAATAGTGGCAGTGGAATGCCTTGCTTGGGGGTAAAATGATTAAAAAAAAAAATGCGAGAACGTTGATAGGTCTGGCTAGAGGTCTACGGATATAGGTCTATTGAACGCCTATTGACTACGCTTACGTCGCAGCATACTGCATACGACGAGTACCGGTCCATTACGGCTACTTGCTAGATTGTCCTACCCGCTTACATTTGCCAAAACCGCTTAGCTACTTCGAATGATATATCTTTCCACGACATATCAGAAAGATAAGTATTAAGACAAAAATTTTTCGTTTTGAACTCAGAGAAAGACAATTACTATATAATATATAAGTGCCTATCAGTCAGTGAATGCTGAATAATCTCCTCGAAGTTATGAATAACAAAATTCGCGATGAGGAATTTTTTGAGGTGGAAGATGTGGAGAGCTATAACTTCCCTCGATTCGAAAAGACATGAATTTCAGAACAAGGAAAACAAAGAGAAAGACTTTAGTTATTTAACCTAACTCTATTGTTACTTTAAATTTTAGAGCAACAATAGACAGGACGTTGTGGAGAGCCATGCTTGTCAACCTCTTTAACCCTTTGTTACATATTGGTTACAGTTGTAACCAGTGTGTAACCAAAGGTTAGAGAAAGGTTGCAACTGTAACCAGTGTGTAACCAAAGGTTAGAGAAAGGTTGCAACTGTAACCAGTGTGTAACCAAAGGTTAGAGAAAGGTTGCAACTGTAACCAGTGTGTAACCAAAGGTTAGAGAAAGGTTGCAACTGTAACCAGTGTGTAACCAAAGGTTAGAGAAAGGTTGCAACTGTAACCAGTGTGTAACCAAAGGTTAGAGAAAGGTTGCAACTGTAACCAGTGTGTAACCAAAGGTTAGAGAAAGGTTGCAACTGTAACCAGTGTGTAACCAAAGGTTAGAGAAAGGTTGCAACTGTAACCAGTGTGTAACCAAAGGTTAGAGAAAGGTTGCAACTGTAACCAGTGTGTAACCAAAGGTTAGAGAAAGGTTGCAACTGTAACCAGTGTGTAACCAAAGGTTAGAGAAAGGTTGCAACTGTAACCAGTGTGTAACCAAAGGTTAGAGAAAGGTTGCAACTGTAACCAGTGTGTAACCAAAGGTTAGAGAAAGGTTGCAACTGTAACCAGTGTGTAACCAAAGGTTAGAGAAAGGTTGCAACTGTAACCAGTGTGTAACCAAAGGTTAGAGAAAGGTTGCAACTGTAACCAGTGTGTAACCAAAGGTTAGAGAAAGGTTGCAACTGTAACCAGTGTGTAACCAAAGGTTAGAGAAAGGTTGCAACTGTAACCAGTGTGTAACCAAAGGTTAGAGAAAGGTTGCAACTGTAACCAGTGTGTAACCAAAGGTTAGAGAAAGGTTGCAACTGTAACCAGTGTGTAACCAAAGGTTAGAGAAAGGTTGCAACTGTAACCAGTGTGTAACCAAAGGTTAGAGAAAGGTTGCAACTGTAACCAGTGTGTAACCAAAGGTTAGAGAAAGGTTGCAACTGTAACCAGTGTGTAACCAAAGGTTAGAGAAAGGTTGCAACTGTAACCAGTGTGTAACCAAAGGTTAGAGAAAGGTTGCAACTGTAACCAGTGTGTAACCAAAGGTTAGAGAAAGGTTGCAACTGTAACCAGTGTGTAACCAAAGGTTAGAGAAAGGTTGCAACTGTAACCAGTGTGTAACCAAAGGTTAGAGAAAGGTTGCAACTGTAACCAGTGTGTAACCAAAGGTTAGAGAAAGGTTGCAACTGTAACCAGTGTGTAACCAAAGGTTAGAGAAAGGTTGCAACTGTAACCAGTGTGTAACCAAAGGTTAGAGAAAGGTTGCAACTGTAACCAGTGTGTAACCAAAGGTTAGAGAAAGGTTGCAACTGTAACCAGTGTGTAACCAAAGGTTAACGTAAAATTACCAAATTTAAATTTGATGAGATGCAATCTCACAATTAAATTTATTATGACAATATGATTGTGTTACGCCAAGTAAAATACTAGGTTTTACCATCAACTTCGCATATAAGACTCCGTTGAGATTTTATGGATGCTGTTTTCGGGGAGAAAGTAGTTGGGGGGCCTTATATGCAATTAGATACGAGACTTACCGTAAGAGCAGATAACACTAGCGTCTTCATGGTGTCCGCAATTCGTATGACCCCAACCGGAATGTCGACACGCGGCTAAAGTACTCTCATTTCCCATGCATCTGAGGTCATCAAGCCAAATTGTACCGATTCCAGCTCCATATCGCGCCAACTTAAAAGCCCGACCGTATCTAAAAAAGTAAAGGAGTGAAAAAAAATGAAAAAGAAAAAAGATAAATTAAATAAATTCAACTGGCATGAAGTCAGTCAGTCAGTTAAGTGCCATACGTGATACGTGCTTTGGGAGATCATGTCTCGAAAGAGACATTACTGATTGGGTAGAAGGTAATCCCGCAGTAGGTTGCCATTAGTTTCTGCGGCAGACTGGTGGCCAGCCAAGGCTATAGAACCCAATCTGTCCTGTTATTTGACTCATACCTAGAGGGAGAATATATGTTTTATATTATTAAGTAGTAATTAGAGAGGGATCAGTTTATTAATTCATAATACTAGAAAACCGATCCCCGACTTTATGTCCATTAAAAGTCTTACTCATGTTTCAAACTATTATATTCAGTCAGTCAGTTGTGCCTTACGTGATACACGCTTGGGCGATCATGTCTCGAAAGAAACATGACTGACTGGGCAGAAGATTATCTCACAGTAGTTTGCCATTGCTTTCTGCGGTAGACTGGTTACCAGCCAAGGCTAGAGAATCCAATCTATTCTATTATTTAACCCATAATTGGAGGGAAGAGATAGATTAATACCTTTTCCAAGGGTATTTGTGTGTAAGTGAAAGAGTAAAAAACCGAAAATAAGATTGCTCCACTTGGTTTCATAAAACGCAGTTAGGTGGCGCTGTTGAAGTCTATAAAAAAGCAAATATTCCCCACTCAAGTTTTTTCGCCATTTTGATCCAAGATGTAGAATCACGTGGTGATTACGTTCCTACTGAGAAACGTTCGTTTTATCCCTCCACCATAAATTACTTCTGAACAAAAACATAAAATGGACATACTTAAGAGACACTGAGAACTTTGTTTCACTACAACCAGTCAGTTAATTGCCATACGTGATACACGCTAGGGCGATCATGTCTCTTTTGATCTATGACTGACTAGATAGATTTCCCCGCAGTAGGTTGCCATCACTTTCCACGGTAGATGAGTTGTTAACCAAGGCTATAGAACCCAGTCAGTTCTGCTATTCAATCCATAGCTGGATTCCCAAGGGTATTTGAGCGTAAGTGAATGCAAATTGTTCTCCACTTTCAGTTGACCATGTCCACCATACGCAGTACGTAATCTGTTCAATGAAACGTCAAAAATTAACACTCACGTGTCAGACACTACCGAATCTGATTATATCGCCAATACTCGGGAAAATATGGTCGCTTTTATACACGTCGCATTGAATATTTTTAGCCTTCTGATTGGTTAACCCTTTTATTGGTGAACTATAAAATGAGTCAGCTCATGGCTGACTCCCTAGTATACAAGCGTACCCCAAAAACCCAACACTTTCAACTCAATTTTCTTTTCTCTGGTGTAAAAGTTTCCAACGTTGTCGTGTGGTGATACCGACCGAGCAAAGCGATGAACCGGATGTTTGCACTCTCACATACCTAAGCATTAATTCTCTTTTCAGCATTTTATTGCCATGAACATTTTAACGTCCGTTGAACTCATCTTTAAAGGATTACTTTAATTGTAAAAACCTTAATTGATATGTGTATATATAAAATATTGTTTCTAAACTAAATTTGCTTTTCTTGGTTTATAACCTTTCTTTATTACTTATAGTGGGCTATCTTGAACGAGGCCAAAATTCTGGTAATCTGCAACAATATACAACTACCCTTCAAAAGAACGTCGTCTCCACTATAGTAGTACAAAATATTTTATTTATATAAATTCATATAATCATTATTTAGACGTGAACAAATTTTTGTCTATTTATAGACTTTTCATATTTCAAATGTGTTGTCTATTCCACCATGTGAGGTTAATGTAAAACTTAACATTTTTCACTCTCCCCTGATATAAATTCATACACTCTACATACTAGCGTACCATGCTATTTTTGGAAACCTAATTTTGAAGCTAATTTTAAGGATGTCGCATCGCACACGAGAAATAAAATTAGCTCAATACATACGTTAATCTTCTATCTCGTGTACATTCTTTCAGTAAAGGACAGTTATTAATTTTCATATATTCAATATCTACATAATTTTAAAATAAATTAATGTAGTTGTCAGTTATGAATGTCTTGTGGTTTAACCGTTATGAACGTACACGTAATAACTCGACTTTTCATAACAATCAACCCCACTGAAGATGACTTGGATAAGATTGAAAGTACTTGGGGAAAATAAAACTAAAATTACCTACAACACCTTTCTTGGCGTTATTAATCACATACCAGGAAACTTATTCGTGACTACAAGACGATTGAATAACATGTGTAATTATACATAATAATAATTCAGAGGAACGCAGGAAACAACCACTCCCAAAAGTATGAAACAATGAAAAAGCGCTCAATACAAAATTCAATAAGGAAGTAGAGCAAAAATATATTCTCAAAAATTAAGGATTCAACATCAAGCTACCCTGGTTTCAACCGTGAGGTATGAGGTATTCTCAGAACAAAAAAGCTTGTGCTTAACGATACCCCATTGTTGAAACATGGGTAGCTTGGTGTTGAATCCTTAATTAATAAGAGTATATATATATATATATATATATATCATATTATGAATTAAATGTACATTGCGACACGGAAATTTCTATGTTTCGAGATAGATGTGAAAATGATTTTCATGTAAATCATTTTCACATCTAACATTGCCTGATGACAAGATTTTATCTTGAAACACAAAAATGTCCGTGTCGCAATGTACCTTTAATTCATAATTATATATTTATATTAAGCTCTACATTATTTATTGTATTGAGCACTGTTTATATTTTTAAAAATGCCAGGGGGAATAAAAATCGTAAAACCTTAACTCCTCTTCACCTGGATTTATATATATATATATATATTAATTTTTATCTTATTTTATTTCTTTTCGTTACTGTCATCCACGAGCCGGGTCTAATATTTTCGGTAGCAATGATCTGTTGCTTTCTTTCCTTCCCCCCACCCTTACTACCGTTTTTTATGCAGACGCAAACAAATAGCTTTATTTTCCCCTCAACGTTTTGCCTTGCTGACGAGTTAGGTGATTAAATTTACCAGTCAAAATAGCCATTCTACATAAGAAAATTTGAATATTTATATGTAATAAATATTGGCTCCCTAAATAAATAATTCTAATTACATTGAGTCCTTTGGCTGGATCAGTGTTAATATCTAATATTAATGGGCTCCTTTGGGATTTATTCCGTTTTAATAATCATAAACTAAGCATATGCCAAAACAACCCTTATTCCCCCATAGCCCAACACTTCAATCAACCAAGACACACATTAGAAAACTGCAAATGTTTACTGATAGATTCAGATTTTAGTTCTAGATACTCACAGATTTTAAAATTAAATACATATAGGCGAGGGTTAAATAAGGACTTAGGTATTTTGAATCTTTATAAATATTTCAATAGTTAAACATTTTTTAGATACACTTAAAAATTTTTTCTTTAAAACAACATTTAAAAGTATTATTACAATTAGATTTACGTTTAAAAATATTCAGACTGTTGCTTTCTGCATCATGTGATGGACGCTTCTAGTTTAAATTTTAAAATCATTTGTTTCTGATGAACCGAAGCGGGTCTGAAATATCATATATATATATATATATATAATAGAAATAATAGAAATAAATACTGTCAAAAAAAGAAAAATACATTTTTAACTTACAACTTTTTAGTAGTTTTTTAGTAGTATTATATATATATATATATATATATATATATATATATAAATCAGATCCAACAGATACGTACATGTATCCCATGTTCCTGCAGACCACTGTCGCCTCTCTGTGGTCAAATCCATCGTCACAGACTGTGCCCCACTCACCATTGTAAAAAATCTCCACCCGGCCTGACATAGAATTCTCACCGTTTACAAGACGAATCTGGAAATCAACTAGAAAAAAGAAATGAAGATGATTAGTCCGTTTTACAGCATATCAACTTTAATAGGTTATTTAATACCGACAAGATTTTTACAATAGATTCGTATAAATAGAAAAGGTATTCTTTGTCAAGAATCAGTTTGTAAATCAGGTTTCATTGACGTATTTTTATAAAGGCGGTTTTTGTCGAGAATCAAATGCATTGCCAGTAAAATAGCTTATGATAAAACTATTGCAATAATATATTGCTCTATTTTGTATAGAGCACTTTAAAAAAGTAAATGCTACTGTGGATTTTTACTCCATTCCTTACTAATTATATATCTTCAGAAAGTATTGGTAATATTCTTTTTTCAAACATATATCGATGATAATATTTTCTTCTCAAAAAAGGGAGAGAGAAAGAAAGAGAAAGAAAAAAAGAAAGAAATAGGGAGAGAGATAGAAAGAGAGAAAAAAGACAAAGAAAGGGAGGAAGAGAGAAAAAGAGCAAAAAAAAAGAGAAAGAGCAAAAAAAAAAGAGAAAGAGCAAAAAAAAAAAGAGAAAGAGCAAAAAAAAAAAGAGAAAGAGCAAAAAAAAAAGAGAAAGAGCAAAAAAAAAGAGAAAGAGCAAAAAAAAGAGAAAGAGCAAAAAAAAGAAGAGAAAGAGCAGAGAAAGGAAAGAGCAGAGAAAGGAAAGAGAAAGAAAGAGAAAAAGAAAGAAAGGAAAGAAAGAAAAAGAGAAAGGAAAGAAAGAAAAAGAGAAAAGGAAAGAGAAAAAGACAGGAAAGAGAAAAAGAGAGGAAAGAGAAAAAGAGACAGGAAAGAGAAAAAGAGAAAGGAAAGGAAAGAAAAAGAAAAAGAAAGAAAGGAAAAGAAAGGAAAAAGATAGAGAAAGGAAAAAGATAGAGACAGGAAAAAGATAGAGACAGGAAAAAGATAGAGACAGGAAAAAGATAGAGACAGGAAAAAGATAGAGACAGGAAAAAGATAGAGACAGGAAAAAGATAGAGACAGGAAAAAGATAGAGACAGGAAAAAGATAAAGAGACAGGAAAAAGATAAAGAGACAGGAAAAAGATAAAGAGACAGGAAAAAGATAAAGAGACAGGAAAAAGATAAAGAGACAGGAAAAAGATAAAGAGACAGGAAAAAGATAAAGAGACAGGAAAAAGATAAAGAGACAGGAAAAAGATAAAGAGACAGGAAAAAGATAAAGAGACAGGAAAAAGATAGAGAGACAGGAAAAAGATAGAGAGACAGGAAAAAGATAGAGAGACAGGAAAAAGATAGAGAGACAGGAAAAAGATAGAGAGACAGGAAAAAGATAAAGAGACAGGAAAAAGATAAAGAGACAGGAAAAAGATAAAGAGACAGGAAAAAGATAAAGAGACAGGAAAAAGATAAAGAGACAGGAAAAAGATAAAGAGACAGGAAAAAGATAAAGAGACAGGAAAAAGATAAAGAGACAGGAAAAAGATAAAGAGACAGGAAAAAGATAAAGAGACAGGAAAAAGATAAAGAGACAGGAAAAAGATAAAGAGACAGGAAAAAGATAAAGAGACAGGAAAAAGATAAAGAGACAGGAAAAAGATAAAGAGACAGGAAAAAGATAAAGAGACAGGAAAAAGATAAAGAGACAGGAAAAAGATAAAGAGACAGGAAAAAGATAAAGAGACAGGAAAAAGATAAAGAGACAGGAAAAAGATAAAGAGACAGAGAAAGATAAAGAGACAGAGAAAGATAAAGAGACAGAGAAAGATAAAGAGACAGAGAAAGATAAAGAGACAGAGAAAGATAAAGAGACAGAGAAAGATAAAGAGACAGAGAAAGAAAAAGAGACAGAGAAAGAAAAAGATGGACGTGTTTTACGCCTGTTTCAGTGAAATGGAAAATTTGTCAGTTTTGTTTATTTGTGCCCCCTTACTTCTTTATATAACGGCTAGCATTCATATTTATGGTTGTTACTGCAACATTTTGTTTAATTTATGAAGCTCTCATATTTAACGATGCGATAGAATTTCTATGAGTTAATTCAATTATTAACTGAAGAATTAAGATACATCAAAAAATTAAAAAAAGAAAACCCGGGAATTTTCACGTCTTTTTAGTATATATTGATATTCGTAAGGTTTTTATTCAAAAGGAAAAATGTTTACTTACTTCCAGGTTGTTGTGTTTCCTGTGGAACTTCGGTTTCCGGCGTGGAATAATTGACGGGGGTCGTTGTCGGTAACAGACCTATACACGAAAAAGAACAAAAGCAAAATTAAGTAGATTTTTACAACAGTTTTACAGCGTATGTAGCAGAGATTAAAATGAACATCGACTCGTTATCCCGAGAATAACAGAAATGTATTGATGGTAATAATTTTTTCCCCTTCAAAAAATCTACTCTTGGTAATATCTTTCCCCCACTTCAAAAAAAATTTAATCTTGGTAATATCTTTCCCCCTTCAAAAAAATCTACTCTTGGTAATATCTTTACCCCCCCCCCCCCCTTCAAAAAATCTACTCTTGGTAATATCTCCCCCCCCTTCAAAAAATCTACTCTTGGTAATATCTTTCCCCCTTCAAAAAATCTACTCTTGATAATATCCCCCCTTCAAAAAAATCTACTCTTGGTAATATCTTCCCCCCCTTCAAAAAATCTACTCTTAGTAATATCCCCCTCTTCAAAAAAATCTACTCTTGGTAATATCTTCCCCCCCCTTCAAAAAATCTACTCTTAGTAATATCCCCCTCTTCAAAAAAATCTACTCTTGGTAATATCCCCCCCCTTCAAAAAAATCTACTCTTGGTAATATCTTTCCCCCTTCAAAAAAATCCTCTTGGTAATATCTTTCCCCCCTTCAAAATCTACTCTTAGTAATATCCCCCTCTTCAAAAAAATCTACTCTTGGTAATATCCCCCCCCCTTCAAAAAAAATCTACTCTTGGTAATATCTTTCCCCCTTCAAAAAATCTACTCTTGGTAATATCTTTCCCCCCCCTTCAAAAAATCTACTCTTAGTAATATCTTTCCCCCCCTTCAAAAAAAATCTACTCTTGGTAATATCTTTCCCCCCCTTCAAAAATCTACTCTTAGTAATATCCCCCTCTTCAAAAAAATCTACTCTTGGTAATATCCCCCCTTCAAAAAAATCTACTCTTGGTAATATCTTTCCCCCTTCAAAAAAATCTACTCTTGGTAATATCTTACCCCCCCCTTCAAAATCTACTCTTGGTAATATCTCCCCCCTTCAAAAATCCTACTCTTGGTAATATCTTTCCCCCCTTCAAAAAATCTACTCTTGGTAATATCCCCCCTTCAAAAAAATCTACTCTTGGTAATATCTTCCCCCCTTCAAAAAATCTACTCTTAGTAATATCCCCCTCTTCAAAAAAATCTACTCTTGGTAATATCTTCCCCCCCTTCAAAATCTACTCTTAGTAATATCCCCCTCTTCAAAAAAATCTACTCTTGGTAATATCCCCCCTTCAAAAAAAATCTACTCTTGGTAATGTCTTTCCCCCCTTCAAAAAAATCTACTCTTGGTAATATCTTCCCCCCCTTCAAAAAATCTACTCTTAGTAATATCCCCCTCTTCAAAAAAATCTACTCTTGGTAATATCCCCCCTTCAAAAAAATCTACTCTTGGTAATATCTTTCCCCCTTCAAAATCTACTCTTGGTAATATCCTTTCCCCCCTTCAAAATCTACTCTTGGTAATATCTTTCCCCCCTTTAAAAAAATCTCCTCTTGGTAATATCTTTCCCCCCTTCAAAAAATCTACTCTTGGTAATATCTTTCCCCCCCTTCAAAAAATCTACTCTTGGTAATATCTTTCCCCCCCCCTTCAAAAAAATCTACTCTTGGTAATATCTTTCCCCCTTCAAAAAAAATCTACTCTTGGTAATATCTTCCCCCCCTTCAAAAAAATCTACTCTTAGTAATATCCCCCTCTTCAAAAAAAAATCTACTCTTATTGTATCCCCCCCTTCAAAATCTACTCTTGGTAATATCTTTCCCCCTTCAAAAAAATCTACTCTTGGTAATATCTTCCCCCCTTCAAAAAATCTACTCTTAGTAATATCCCCCTCTTCAAAAAAATCTACTCTTGGTAATATCCCCCCCTTCAAAAAAATCTACTCTTGGTAATATCTTTCCCCCCCCCCCCCTTCAAAAAAATCTACTCTTGGTAATATCTTCCCCCCTTCAAAAAATCTACTCTTAGTAATATCCCCCTCTTCAAAAAAAATCTACTCTTGGTAATATCCCCCCCTTCAAAAAAATCTACTCTTGGTAATATCTTTCCCCCTTCAAAAAAATCTACTCTTGGTAATATCTTTCCCCCCCTTCAAAAAATCTACTCTTGGTAATATCTTTCCCCCCCTTCCAAAAAATCTACTCTTGGTAATATCTTTCCCCCCCCTTCAAAAAATCTACTCTTGGTAATATCTTGCCCCCACTTCAAAAAATCTACTCTTGGTAATATAATAGTGGTAATGTACTGCTGGGATCATGTGACACGTAGAATATATATATATATATATATATATATATATATATATATATAATTACATATATGCTATAAAGAGATTAAAGAGTGTAGAGTTGGAGACGAATAAGTGTCTGACGCAGTATTGTTTAAAGAAGTAATTATGCTTGTATCTGTGATTTTACAAAATGACTACTAAAGTAGAAGTTATATAAATAATGTCGGGTTCGAGTTTTGTTTAACAGTATATCAACCTCTGTGGGTTACTTTATGCTAAAAAGGTAGGGTTTTAAGATATTTTTTAAATGTTCGGTTATAGTGAAAAAGTTTATTTAGTCAAATTTTGATTTTTTTATTTAGAAAACTGAAGATGTTACCTAGTTTTGTATTAAAAAATGTATTGATAGTAATATTTTTCCTTCAAAAACGTATTATGGCAATAATTTCTTTCTTTCTTGTAAAATATACTGTTGGTAATATTTTTTCTTCAAAAACGTATATATTTCTACAACAGTCTATTTTTATATATACATATTTCTACAGCAGTCTATTTTTATATATACATATTTCTACAGCAGTCTGTTTTTATATATACATATTTCTACAGCAGTCTATTTTTATATATACATTTTTCTACAGCAGTCTATTTTTATATACACATTTTTCTACAGCAGTCTATTTTTATATATTTTTACATTTTTCTACAGCAGTCTATTTTTATATATACATTTTTCTACAGCAGTCTATTTTTATATATACATTTTTCTACAGCAGTCTATTTTTATATATACATTTTTCTACAGCAGTCTATTTGTATATATACATTTATCTACAGCAGTCTATTTTTATATATACATTTTTCTACAGCAGTCTATTTTTATATATACATTTTTCTACAGCAGTCTATTTTTATATATACATTTTTCTACAGCAGTCTATTTTTATATATACATTTTTCTACAGCAGTCTATTTTTATATATACATTTTTCTACAACAGTCTATATATATATATATATATATATATATATATATTTCTACAAAAGTCTATTTTTATACTTTCATAGTGTTTTGACACCGGTTTAGGGGGATTAACTATTTACTCATAGCTGTGACCCTAACTGGTTCTGCCACTCCAAGTCAGGGTGGACCTGGAAGAACAGCAATTATGAAGTGGTTCCATGCTCCTCACAACCTCTCTATCAGAGGCCTTGCTGCCGGATGCAGTTTACCTTCTTACCCAGGACGTAAATCTAACGTCGAATATTCGTTGAACCTAATAAGGTCTCAAAGGGAACCGACGACGTGATTTTGATAACGCTAGCAATGTTACAAAAATAATATAGAGGAATATCAACCGAATAAAAAATCCAAGTGGAGATAAAAAAAAATTACTTGCTCACCTGAACAACTTACACTTGCGTCTTCGTAATGACCACAGTCAGTATTTCCCCAGCCGTTGTGTATACACCTAAATATAGAATTCTCAACGCCAACACAATGGACGTTGTCCATCCAAATTTGACCACTACCTTCTCCAAAACGTGCGAACTGGTACGCTTCTCCATGGCTGAAAAGAAATTAAAAGATGATTTTAAAAAAGAAACTATGCAGAACAGTAGTTCTTAACCTTTTTTTTTTTAAATCACGAACCCCTATAAAAACTAGCACTTCATAGACAGACAGGCAGCTACACACAATCTGATTGGTTTTTCTACAACATTTGTACGTAAAATCTATATTGTACCTCATGCGCACTGGATGCACATCACTTTACAACCAGACACGCCTGAAAGAAGCTATGTCAATTAATCCTCACTAGTATATGTCTAACACTATTTTACCTAGTAGAAACGGAAAAATTATGTTAGTTTTATTATTATTATTATTATTATAGATAGAAAAGAATCAACTAGGAAAAGTTATTCTGTTCCAATATGAACAGAGGAAAAAAAGACGATTTTTTTTTTTTTTGTTGAGAAAAGATTCACTTTTTTAAAGAAAGATTACGAAGGGACTAAAATTAAAATATGAATCGGAATTTAACATTTAGATTTTACTCATTTAGGGTGATACAATGAAGCTAAACAAGGTCACGGTGTCGGACGACAATTGCTGACAGAAATGGTATTATATACGAACAGAGCTAACTGGGAAATGTTTTTTTATTCTCAATGACCCAGCTGATATCAAAACGAAAGAGACATTATTAGTCAGATTCCCAACTACGAAAAGGATAATGGAATTCTGTTTTTCTTTCTTAAACCAGAAAAGAATTCTCAGCTGAAAATTTCGGCATATGGTGGCTGGCATGAGTAGGGGTCAGGTGTGTCGATAGACAGTGTTAAAGGATTTTCCTCCAGACGCTGTCTGTGAGTCATAAAACAATATAACAGAAGATCCCAGTTTTTTTTTATCCCAGCAAAATACAAAGCCAAAACGCACCCGTGGAAGATAAAAAAAAGGTTATTGCAAACTAAAGAAAGAAATCTTGTGTATTGAGGAATTGAGACAAGTGCAAAGGTTAAGTTGATTTGTTGACGGAGAGAAAAAGACAATTAATTATGAGAATGACTAAATTGAGATTCCCCTGAAAAGGGGATTGACGTCATGTGGTGAACTCTTCCCAGAACGGATAAGAGGGAATTACCTTATTGGCTAAAAGAAGAGAAGAGGAGGAAAAGAAAAAATTTGATGTCATAAGTATGCCCAAAACGGGTAAAGAGATATAATATCTCATTGGTTGAATTAAAAGGAAGAAGATAGACAGGAGTATAGTGACATCAACCAAGGATGGAAGCGAGAGTGATTTTATTGGCTGCAAGAGCCAGAGACTATATTGGCATGAACACCCAGTGTCTGTCGTTCTCCACACCAGAAAAACATGGACAAGCATAAATACAGAGACTCGAGGGACCAAAGTCAGTTTCAGTCGGCATTTACCGCTGTTGTTATCACACTGTCAGCTCTCTGCCTTCGGGTAGGGAGCGCTCTCTGCTTCCGAGCAGAAAGCACTAACCCAGTCGTGGTTACGCCGAAGGGTAGAATCACGACTTTGTAATAATAGACAGACATTTTTGGCCCGGCTATATGGCCGGGAAGACCCACTATAAAATGACCTTGTGTCACATCTAACCTTGTGTGGGAAGGTTGGTAAATACCGTTTCAGTTCCAGTCGGCTCTCGGCCCAGAGATGTAATGGCAGAGATAGGCACCAAGCCATTAGGAGCCGGCCGCCTCCCATAGAGTTCCTGGCTGAAGATGTAAAGAGACAGATAGACGCTATGCCGTTGGGTGCCAACCGTAGAGAAGCCCGCTACCAACAAAACAGATTAAAAGTCAAACAGTCCCAACCGACCAAAAAGAGTTAAAGACAGACAAGAAGTGGTTTTGCAGACAGTTCTTCGGCAATTTCCGTAAAGCTTCGGTATGAAAGGAAATGAAGTCAGTTCGAGTCGCCACAAACTTAAAAGTCCGACCGGAGGCGAAGTGATATTGCCAACCAAAAACTTGAATTAATAATAAGAAGAAGAACGCTTCGCAAATTGGTCGAAACTTCCGTTCCGTTGCCAGATTGATAGGAACAAGTTTGGGGATTTTCTCAAAGTTCCTTTTGTACATAAAGGCTTTCTACAACTTATTCAGGCGCCATTCAATTTATTTTTAGTGCCGTTTTCATTTTTCCAATTCTACGTGCACATCCAGCTTGGCGGATCGACATCTAGCGAGAATTCAACGTGACTTCCTTGAGATCAAATTCACAACGCGGGCAAGGGAGAACACCGTTAGAAAGGTCAACCTGAGGAACAACTGCTGTATCGACGCCATCAGCGACCGACGGGCCGAGCGTCACACATAAGATGATGAAGCCATGACAAACAGTGGAAAATGAGAATGATCACTTGCTCTTATGGAGGGCTAAAAGATGGCGGTCGTGCAGATAAGGAGGGTACATGTTTAAATGTTAAACATTAACTCAACAGCAAGGCAAGTGCCTCCGAGCGGTCGGCATTGTAAGTAGAGGTTGACCGAGTTTACTATTTATTTTAATAGGAACCGTTCATTAGGACAAGGAGTTGTATAAAAAATTTTATCTGATTCTCAGAAACGATTAAGAAGCTGATGAATCTAAAACCAAAAGATCAGTAATCTTCACTGCATTTTTTTTCTTTGACGTTTCCAGATTGATCTAAACCTTCATAAACATCCAAACATACACGCAGTATGAGTGATTTTTCCACATTGATTTTATATGCATTTTTCTATTATACACACTACGCACAAATCACTTCACAGCCAGTCACGCTTGAAAGAAACTGTTGTCAATTAATCCTCACCAGTATATGACAAGATAATTAAACTGTAGAAAATGAGAACTATTACTCGCTCTTATGGAGGGTTAAAACCTAGAGGTCATGCAAAAAATAAGGAGATGTTTAAGAAGTAAACATGGACCCAAAAGGCAAATGTTATTAGATACAACAGAAGTTTTGTGTCTATTAATTTTATTGATCGACGAATAATCCTTCTCAAACAAGGAGGAAATTTCATTAGAAATTGTCCGAAGTTCATTTTGGAACAAATATTGTCCAGGCTTTCGACTCTTAAGTCATCATCAGGGTAGGTAGAAACAAATGATAAATTTCATAGAATTGGCGATAGTAGTGACGTAGATGAAATGTGACGTGTGTGTTTATTTTAATTTATATATATATATATATATATATATACTTCAGGATGGGAATTCTTAAATTGTCTTTCTTTTATACCATCAAAAAACAGATTAATAAGCAGCATAATGGTAATAGTAATATTAGATATATTCTTACAACCAATATCGAAATACTACTTTGGGCTCGAGTTTTGTTTAACAGCATATCAACCTCTGTGGGTTAATTAATGCCAAAAAGGTGGATTTTTAACCCTCTAGGGCCATTCGTATCATATTTGATACAGTATTTCCCTATAAGGAAACATTTGGTATTTCCCTATAAGGAAACATTTGGTATTTCCCTATAAGGAAACATTTGGTATTTCCCTATAAGGAAACATTTGGTATTCATTGACTGAGCAGTCAGTACTGCTTTCATTTGAAATTTATAAAATATTTCTCTTAAAAAATTTTTCAGGAAAATATTTCTTTCAAGGCTTGTTTTCATACTGTATCAAATATGATACGAATGGCCCTAGAGGGTTAATAATATAATATGATTAAGGCTTCTACTTGTCATAAAGTGGGGGATCAGTTCTATATTGTTATGAAGTAATAAACAGATCCCCCACTAATATGATACGAATGGCCCTAGAGGGTTAAGATATTTTAATGCTTGCTTATAGTGAGAAGGTTGATTAAGTTAGATTTTAATGAAAATTTTGTTTTTATTCTTTTTTATTTTAGAATAACTGAAAATGTCTCCTAGTTTTATATTCAAAAATGTTTTTCTGAGAATAGTTTTTTTTTTCCTTCAGAAATGTGTTATGGTAAAAAAAATTTCTTCAAAAACGTTTTTGGTAATATTATCCCTTCAGAAAAAGTATATTTTTCTTGAAGGGTCAATTTTTATGTATATACTTCTATAAATGTATTTTTACACTTTCATTGTGTTTTGACCTCAGTTTGGAGGTTGGGTTAACTATTTGCCCATAGCTGGGACCCTAGCAGGTGCTACCACTCCGGGTCAGGGTGGACCTGGGAACAACAGCAATTAAGAGGTGGTTCCAAGCTCCTCACAACCTCCCTATCAGAGGCCTTGCTGCAGGATGCAGTTTACTGTCATGCCCAGGACCCCGAAATACTAGTAAAACCAAACAGTAAAAACAGACTTCTGATCTTTGAAGCTATGCTCCTATAGAAATAAAAACAATTATAATTTAAGAACCAGCATCTACAAATGTATATATATATATATATATATATATATATATATATATATATATATATAAAAATGAAAACAAACGGTTAAGTAACGTTACAGACTTAGTCCTATAGTCTTGGTTAGCAACCAGTCTATCGCAAAAAGTAATGGCAACGCACTGCAGGAAAATCTTCTGTCTAGTCAGTCGTGATTTAAGAGAGACATGATCGCCCGAGCGTGTATTATTTATGGCACATGACTGACAGATCGGGTTAAAAGAATTGGATAGCAGGATAGACTGGATTCTATACTCTTGGTTGGCAACAAGACTATAGCAGAAAGAAATGGCAAGCCACCGCGGGAAAATCTGCCTCATCAGTCATGAATGGAAAGAGACATGATCGCCCAAGCGTTTATCACGTATGACAATTAATTGACTAAGTCATCAAGGAAGCAATAAATCAAAAGGGAGTTCCACAGGTGGGAAGTGCCAAAAAAATTGTTAGTGTTAAAATGACGGTTGCATCTAGCTAGTTCAGTAGTAAAACGGTGAGACCTAGTTGCATATTAAATTCATGCGGTCTGCACATCAGGAAAAAAAAGCACTTGTCATGAAAATATGAGTAGAAAAGACAGAGGAGAGCCACGTCACGTCGGTGGAAAAGTAACTGGAGACGAGATGCCAGGTTAGGACCGAGTGCATTGCAGAAACTTTTCAGGATTATTTATAATCATATCGCCGCGAGCAAGGCGTTTTACTGTCACTGCTTTGCAGGGGATTACTTAGGATGAAAGTTATGAGAAAGAGTGACAGGTTATAGGGGGTATCAGGAAGTGGGTAAGAGAAGGATGAGAATACTGATGAGAGTGGTGTATCGCCTCAAGTTAGGCATTATACTGCCACTCTTTTGCAGGGGGTTACATAGGAAGAAAGCTATGAGAAAGAGTGACAGGTTATAGGGGGTATCAGGAAGTGGGTAAGAGAAGGATGAGAATACTGATGAGAGTAGGGTGGACGGAGAAAGGAGCATGAGAGAGAGAGGGGATGCAAGTTAGTGAGATAGGAGATGACTCTTGACTTTACATTTAAATTCTTAGAGATTATAGCTGTCGGGAAAGCAAGTAAATAGAAGGGAATTCCACAGTCAAGAAGTGCGAGAAAAGAAGCTGATAGAGTAGATTTTGTCAAAAATCTCGAGATGCACAGTAGGAGCACCAAACTAGATATGGCAACAATATTCAATAAACGGGCGAACGGTAGAATTATAAATGTTCAAGATGGACTCTGATATATGATTCTTGTTTCGTCTCTGTGGTTCCCCCTTACCTAATTGATAGAAAAGAGACTACAGGTTCAATTTCTATTGGGGGACACCTTTTTCCTTAGTAATGAAGAACATTGTCCAAAATAAAACGGATGTCAAGTCAAACACGTGTACCAAATAAATATAATATATATGGTAATAATATATATGATCCAGTGTTTCTGCTATATATTTATAGATTCTTGGTAAAATCCGAAAGACGAAATCTGCAATATTATTGGTCTTGATCTGGTGGCTCAGCTTCAGTCACATTCCCACTGCCGTAAGGTTTCTTCTCTGTGTCTTTTCTCTAAATACTTTCATGGTAACTGCTCGGATAAATTCTTCACGACGATACATAGACATTTTTTTAAAATCATTTCACCCCAAGTAAGGCATTCTACTGCCACTGTTGCGCATGGGGTTACATAGGGGAAAGTGATGAGAAAGAGGGGTTAGTTATAGGAAATGTCAGGAGGAGGGTAATAGTCGGATGAGAATACCGAGATTGGGGGTGGAGTAAATGGAAAAAAAGAGCTTGAGAGAATGGATGCGAGTTAGTGAGATAGGAGATGTCTACTGACTTTACATTTAAATTTCTGGAGATTTTAACTGTCGGAGAAGCAAGTATATGGAAAGGAATTTCACTTCGGTGGGAAGTGCGTGAAAAGAAGCTGTTAGAGTAGAAATTACGGTTATATTTAATCGGTTTCGCTGTAAAAGGGGTGGGACCTAGTTGCGAATCTAGTAGCTCGTGTAAATTCATACCTAGGGGGGCACTAGTGATGTAAGTTCATTGGAGCAGAAGTCGTGAAAGTATTTATAGAAAAGGCACAGGAAAGCCACCTCTCACCGGTGAGATAGCGACTGCAGCCGAGCTGCCAAGTCGGTATTGATCACTTTACTTTATTGGATTTTGTCAAGAACCCAGATGTGAATCGCAGGGGCACCCGACCAGATGTGGCAGCAGTATTCAATACACGGGCGGTTGGTAGATTTATATATGTGCAGGATGGACTCAGACGGGAAAAACTTCCTGGCCCTGCACAGAGAACCGACGTTCATAGCAGCGGATTTAGCAATAGATTCGACATAGTCATTCCACTTGAGGTCCGCTGAGAGCGTGAGGCCAAGGAAGCGCAGTGTTTTACTCTCAGGGAGGCTAGCCTGTTCCATGCTAATAGGGGGGTAGGAGCGATTGTCTATGATGGTTATTATTAAAATGCACCTTAAAGTGCCGAATCCAGGTGCGTTGTCAGTGTTGTTGCTCCCATATCATTAGAAGTTTCGGGTCTCAATAAACAACAGACTTCTTCGATTGGCGACCCAACCGAATATGATCAGTATTCGGCTCGCACCCAGAAAAAAAACTGCTACTAGCTTTAGGACGTGCACTGTATGAGTTCCCACAGAAAACGTAATTAATCAAGACTTCACTTGTGTTATTCGATGTTATAGATCGGGTATACTTAGTTGTACTGGTCTTCCTACATACGGCCAAGACTGGGTGTCTTTTTGAAGAAGAGAAGAAAATAAACCAATATATATATAAGTTGTAAGTTTAAAAATGTATTTTTGACAGTATTTATTTATTTCTATTATATATATAACTGTCAAAAGTACATTTTTAAACTTACAACTTTTTAGTAGTTTTTCCTATACATATTAAGACAGTATACGTGGATCATCATTATGCTATATATATATATATATATATATATATATATATATATATATAAAACGTTTCATCATGTTGGTTCCTCTTACGACTTTCCTTTCTCTTCCTCAAATTTTAACATCTTTATTATATCTTATTTGTTCAGTCTTTCTCTTTTATAATTTTCCTTTTTATTCTTATTTTCTAACTAAATCTTACAAGATGTTTACAATCAAGTGATTATCATGACAGACTATTTACAAAAGGAAATCTCCATCTTGAATCATTTATAACGCATTTTAGATGCGTCATAAATAATTCGAGATACAGACCAATACTTTAATAAAATTCTGTTTAAAACCAAAAGACAAAACATTTTACACAAATGCTTAAAAAATAAGTTAATCAAAAATATTTATATTTTAAATACTAGTTTAAAAAACCCTAACGTAAACTTTAGTTAAAATTTATCATTATATCCACAATTCCTTAACAAAATCTCTTCGTTTAAAAACTAAGAGAAATAAATTATACCAAAAATATGTTTAAAATAAATTACTCAAGATAATTATTTACATATAATAGTATAGTTAAATAAGAAAAAATAACTTGTAAATTGGTTAATAGATAGCAGCTTCGTTTTGGAAGCATTAAAATTTACGAGCCATTTCTTACCACGGATTGGAGGTCCTTCTCAAGCTCGCTAGTGAGGTTCGCTTTGTCTATCTCAGCAGATTTTTGATCGAAGCGAGAGTAAACGGTGGTGTCGTCGGCGTAGATATGAATTTATTCGCAATATTAGACTGACAACGAGGTTTCATCAATTTACAGTTGAGGTGGCTAGATGTAACTTGTAAGTTCTATGTTAACAGTTTCTTTTATCGCATATATCGCTTATGGAACTCTCTTCCGGCTTCATACTTTCCAGCCAACTTTGATCTTCAAAAATTAAATGCAATGCCAATCGTTATCTTCTGATTACTCTTCTGTTCTCGCTCCTTAGTAATGTTTCTATTTTCTAATTCTTCCACACCCAGTAACCCCTTGCGTCTTAGTGGCTTTATTGACTTGAGTGAGGTGAACTCGACTAATATATATTATTTAAAAAAACAAAAAGGAAGTTATTCACAGTTTCAAAGGCCCTTTTGTTCAACATCTCATCAGGAGAAAAATCGTTAGAAAATAAATTAAACGAAAAGAACAGTACCGACAAAAATGAAGAGCAAAAAAGTGGGAAACACGATAATATGTATATATATCTCAGCATGCGGTGTAGATATAGACGAATCCAAAAAAGTATCCTGTACATACAGTGGTAGGATAACTCTCTAAGAGAGCTTTAAATATATATGTATATAAATAAATATAAAGCAAATATAAGAAAATATTATGGCAGACACGTTATTTCATGGAAAATCGGAAGTGTGGGCATATTTCAGGCGAACCATCATCAGCTTCCAGCTTTATTATACAGAAGATTTTACACGAATCTTCTGTACAATAAAGTTTCAAGCTGATGATGGTTCGCCTGAAATAGGCCCAAACTTCCGATTTACCATGAAATAGCGTGTCTGCCATATTTTTATATATATATATATATATATATATATAAATGGAACTGTGTGTGTGCCCGTTACCTATAGACTCCGAAACGGCTGAACCGATTTTCTTGAAAATTTACAGTTGTACTATAAGCGTCTGCGAGTGTTCTTAGCTAGATTTTGTGTTGAGGTACCCCCGATAAATATCGAAAATCGATAATCGAAAAATCGCGTTATAGAAGGAGTTATCCGATTTTAATCAAATTTGATACACTCATAGACAAAGAAATAAGAAACGATATTCAGATGTTTCAAGGTTGCAGTTCTTACAATAGTGCAGAAAATCGATTATATATATATATATATATATATATATATATATAAAAGGCAAGATGTGTGTGTGTGTGTGTTTATCTGTCTGTATGTCCTTTATACAAACCCACAATTTTTATCCGATTCTCACCAAAATTCACACAAATATTTAAACTGAGTCTGAGCTCCAGGACAATGGATTAGTTGTAAATCTTTCATTACACCCGAGCAACGCCGGGCTATACTGCTAGTATATATATATATATATATATATATATATATATATATATATATGGGTAGTTTAAAAGTATGTTTAACCTTTAGCCATTACAAGTGTGCAAAGATAGACCGGTGTCACACCAGTAGACGGTAGATACAAAAAAAAAGTTTGAGGGTGAATGCACAATCAAAACCAATGAAAAGAATATGCAGAATTAACAATATGTCATATATATATATATATATATATATATATATATTAAAGATAACTGACAATGTGCTGACCGTTTTTGGAAAATAAAACATTTTTATAACTATAGAGACAGACACAAAACAATCCATACATTCAATTAAAAATAAAACCATCGTTGATAATGGCTAAATATATAACCAAAAGCGCTTGGACATACAGAGCATTCGAAACATTTCTGTATAATTTATCTTCAGAAAGGAGGAAATTATAAGACCGTAAGAAAAATTAAATAAAATACTTAACCACAAAAACGTGTCGGTCGATTTAAATGAAAAATGTATAAAAGAGGGTTTGCCGCCCAAATAGTTTTATATATATATATATATATATATATATATATATAGATAGATAGATATCATTGAATGCTGGAGACATATTTCATTTTTTGTAATGGTTCTTCCCAGTTCTCTAATCAGTTACTTGATGTTAAGATGAAATTCATCAAGGAAGGCACCGTAGTTTTTTCCCTACCCATGTACTTTCGATGTCCTCTAAGATCATCCTTAGTGCTGAAGAGAAACTTATTGCAACAGTGATAAAATTTGCATTTCGTCGTGATGGTGATTTGCAACAAACATGCATGAATGCGTTCTGCTATAATTATTTTAAAATTTTATAATTTATCAGTTGTAGCTATGAAGTTTTTTGCTAAACAAGTGTCCCAATATATGGGAACTGACAGGAAATTGGTAGAATGCAAAATGACGTTAAATGTTCGTTATGTGCACTTCAACACTTGTGATAAATTTTGTTGAGTGTTGGTTGGCTGTTTTTTATATAGAGGGCCTCATACATACATACACACACGAACAAATCATTAATGGGTCTTAATGTTTTACGTCAATATGAGAGAAAGTAGAAAAAATAAACTTCAGTCCTTAGATAAATAATAATTAGGCTATTATTATACAAATCAGAAGTTAGCGCCACCTCAACACAAACATTTGGTGCGCAAAAATTGCTGTCGAGAAACTAACAATATGCTTTGCTTACCTGTAACCTAACTGTCGGCACACAACCGCTGCATCCCTCCAATCCCAGTCATCATCGCAGACAGTTCCCCAGACCCCATTGTACTCGACCTCGACTCTCCCGACTGACGGGTTGATGCCGTCGACCAGCCTGATTTGTCCGATAACTGAAAAAACAAAAACAAAAAAAAACCGAAAATCATTTTTTTAAAATTCGATACTAAATCCAAAATGCTGGTTCGTATTAATTTGAATGGTTCAATAGCCACAAAACGTTTCATTGTCACAGAGTAGATATTAAATTGTTTCCAGTCCTGATAAACATTTCAATATACGGGCCAAATCGAATAAGTCAAAACATTTCAATATACGGCCAAATCGAATCGAATCGAATCAGTCAAAACATTTCAATATACGGGCCAAATCGAATCGGTCAAGTCAAAACATTGGTATATACGGGACAAAGCGAATCGGTCAAGTCAAAACATTTGAATATACGGGCCAAATCCAATCGAATAAGTCAAAACATTTGAATATACGGGCCAAATCCAATCGAATAAGTCAAAACATTTGAATATGCGGGCCAAATCCAATCAAATCGGTCAAGTCAAGACATTTGATTTAGTTGGCTTTGTTTTAACTATAGATAAAATGTATTTTTGGCAATTTTGCTTTAAATAGGTATTGTCGGTAATATATATATATATATATATATAAGGCAATCTGTGAGTGTGTGTGACTGTTCCCTATGCACGCCTACATTTTTTAAGCTACGCCATTCAAACTTTCTAGGGACACATATCTACAGGGAAGCCAGGTCGACAAATACTTTTTGAGTTTAAGTCGTCCAGTAATTTTCTCTTTTGCACTTTTTGGTCAATGGAGCCGATTGTTTACATTTGCTCCGTAAAACATCTAAGATCTAAGATGGTGGCTGAATTACGTCACAGAAATCAAATCACACGTATCAAACGCGACTAAAAAAATTTTTTATTTAACAAAAAAGCCTTTATATTTAATTTTTATTCCGACGTTTTCAAAATTAATTTGGTCAACAGAAAAATTGTGAATATTTTTCCCCGTAATTTTGAAACAAAAGAATTTAAAAATGTATGTGCTTTTTCAAACAAAAACAGAATATGTAAAATAAAAAATGGCATCTTCTCCTACTACTAAAATGTTCCAAGTTGCACCGGCAACGCCGGGCTATGATACTAGTATTACTATAAACAGGTATTGATGGTTGGTGAATTTTGTTGAGCGTTATATCAATATCGGTTATTTAATGCCGACATCTAAATATTTCGTACTTAACTTTATGCTTTCAAATACAGGTATTTTGCACATAAGTATATAATTTCAAGGTAAAGGTATGTTTGTAAATGATAAAAAGTGTTGTTGGTAATCATGATGTATTGTTCCTCGCTACAACCTCTTCCTCACAGAGGAGACCTCGCTTCTTTCACGACAAATATTCTAACTCCATTATGTAACACCCCAACGGACGGTCCGAACAATTTCCTCCGGCGGCCGTTCTCCACGCTGTGATGTTTGCCGGGAGTTTGTTGAAAATGTCGGAGCCTCAAGCTGGGGGTACAAGATTAAACTATAAGGAACGAACTTCCACAACTTGGATGAGTTGAAAGGATGCTTTATTTCGTTTAGAGTTAGCCTTTTCGGTTGGGGCAGGCGAATGTGACACACAGCTCTAACTAATTAATGGAGATCAACAAATCCGAACTGACCGAAACAAGACGAACGGAGATTCTTACTTCAAGCACGCGCCCAGCGGAACTCACTTTGAAAACTCACTAACTTCTATTTATTTAAAATGAATCCGGAAATCCGGAAATCCGGAAATGCTTTAGACCACCGGTGATAAACATTGGCGACTGTAAGTCTGAAATTTCAGTTATCTTTTTTTTTTATCTTAATAAAACTTCCGCCGGAAAATTCTTAATGTGTGGTCAAGATACAGTAAAAGACAGCCTTTGACCTGGTCATTCGAAAACCAACCTCCTGAACTTTATCTCCTGAACTTATCTCTTTATCACATTAAATCACTGAGTCAAATATTTAGCAGAAGAGCGGTAGGATTTAAAACAGTAATCGGACACTCTTCTTGTCTCTTCCACAATTTTCCTCATAAAAGAAAAAGCGTTTATTTATTTATTTTTCCTCTTCTTTTTCACTTTTGTTAAATATGTTTTTAAACTATTTTCTATTCTTAACCATTTTCTATTTTAATCTATTATAATAAAATACATATATGCCTAGTTATCGTGTCACAATTACTTCGCTTCGCAAATTTCAGATTTTCCCAGTTAAGCACCATATCAAGTGCACTGAGTCAACCCGTCTCCAGTGTCTTTGTATCCCATTCGTAAAGAGGAATTTTCACTCAACTCCTTACCCAGAACTGTTACTTTCTGGAACAGAATCCCGAGAGGATGCTTCAATGATCGCTGTTATCTTAACTCATTCAATTCTATGATCAACATTTACCAATCCTCCATATTTTCACAACAATATACTTTTTACTTTCTCCTTACGATATCATTTAGTAATACCCTATCTTGAGTGGCTCTTGGGCTTTTGTATTGAGTGAATAAATGTAGATACGTATAGGCTTGTTTAAACGGACATTTCTCTCTCCCTCTCATTTTACACCCAGTTCTAGTTTTTATAAAAATATATATAAATTTATGTCAACTGAATTTGTAACAGGGGCCGTGGCCTCTCGATGTAAAGGATTGTTTTAACATCCTCTTGGGAGTCGGTTCCAAAGGGCAGTGGGTCGCGGAAGAAGCTGTTCGAGTTAGACTTGCTTCTCACCGATGGAATAAGGGGGGATTGTGGGTGATTTGCTGCTATATAATTGGCATGGTGATTCCTCGCAGCGAAGATTACAGGGTTAAGAATCTAGTGATTAGAGGAAGCATCCTCCTGGGAGTCGGTTCGACAGTGTAGTGTTTCGCAGGAAGAAGATGCATGGATGGAACTTGCTTCTCACGAAAGGAATAGAGAGAGAATGTGGGTGGTTGGCTACAATTTAAGTGGCATTGCTGGTCCCAGGCATAAAGGCTAGATCTGTGGGAAGGAAGGGATGTAAGCACTTTCCAAGGAAGTAGCTTTGGAGCTAGGGTGGCAGATGCCTTGGAGCGAGGGTGGGAGACGCCTTAGAGAGAGGGTGGGAAATAATTCTCCTCCAACACGGACTGAGAGATGCTTTTTAACTGGGTAGCATTCACCAAAATGACAACGGTACTCCATTTCGACCTGATGTGGCTCTTATAATAGGTAGAAAATAGCATGAAGCGGAGTCTTGTACTTACTGGATGAGTACAGTACCATTTTACCTGTATCTTTATCAATTAGTCATATGCACGAGTTCTACGTGTGGTCAGGCGAGTTTGTAGTCTAATATTCTCAAGGTATCGTGCATGACGACCTATTTTTAAAAGTAACCTTTTGTGACATCCCAAATTTTATGAGCCAAGCCAAAGATAATGCAAAATGTACATAAAAATATTACAATGAAAGATTTCACAGTTGAATTGTCATAGTATCGTTTTCTGGCTATAATGCCAACTTTTGGGTAAAAGAAGAGTTGCCATTTAGTGGGATAAACACCACCCCCCAAAAAAAGACTTCGAATTCTCATGGACGTCGTCGTTTTAATACGACGCAGTATAGATATTTACTCTGCTCCAACATAGATGTGACACAAGGTATGGGCGCTCAGTGAGGATCGAACTCATTATTAAGTCATAATTGTACTAGTAAGACAAGCTTGCTAACCATTACACTGCGTCGAGGTGCCAAAATTTATATATATATATATATATATATATATATATATATATATAGAGAGAGAGAGAGAGAGAGAGAGAGAGTTAAATAAAATAAAGACAAGAGGAAAACTGTATTTTAAATCGCCTAAGCGTTTCGTCCTGCGACGGACTTTATAAGGACGAAATGAGCTTTATTCTAAATTACGTATCTATAAACAAACAGTGTTGGCAACCACAAAAACATTTGTTTATAGATATGTAATTTAGAATAAAGCTCATTTCGTCTTTTTGCCTTGATAAAGTCCATCACAGGACGAAACGCGTAGGTGATTTAAAATAGTTTTTTTCTGTCTTTATTTTATTTAACCAGCCTGTCCTTAATCTCAGATCATAACTGAGTAATATATATATATATATATATATATATATATATATATATATAAGTCATTCGCAGTCGGATCTGTTTCGTTGTATCACAGCTCATCAGTACGGTTAGACATTCGATCGCTTATATCCAGGATTGAAAACCGACCAAATTGGCGTCTGTCGGCGATTCTACCTCTGAGCTATGGGCGCTCGGTTCTTCTTGTGTCTGGCACTTAGATCACTCGGCCACGCAGTGCGACACGTACTCTGCAGTATAGACGGAACTAAACGACACCCCCAACGGAAAATATAATAGAAACAGAACACTACTACGATGTTCGGAAATCGCTCATATTGCCAGATAACTTATAACACAAATGCTAGCGACCAACATTTCAAAGATGTCTTGTAAACGTATACATACGTCAACAGCAGACAATGTAGGTGCGTATAATTAAATCCACAGCATCGGAAGATTTTTTTAACCATTTTACTTCAAGCAAAACAATAAAACCACTAAGACGCAAGGGTGGGGGTACTCAATGTTAAATAACACGAGAAAGAAACTGTTAATGTGGGAGAGCATTGAAAGAACAAGAAAACCGTTTACGATTGACGTTGCATTTAAATTTAAAATCAAACTGATGAAAAAAAAATTACTGTAGCAGTGACTTGCCTCGGCCAGAGTCAGGTGTACGTTTTGTAAGGGAGTGTGGCAACGGTAAATTGGCGAGCGTTGGTCAGCTGGAGAATCGGGCAGCACGTCGTGGTAAAGCAGTAGGTTGCCATTGCTTTCTGCGGTAGACTGGTTGCCAGCCAAGGCTATAGAACCCAATCTGTTTTGTTATTTAACCCATAACTGAAAGGAAGAGACGGATTAATACCTTTCCCAAGGGTATTTGCGCGTAAGTTAATGCAATGAATTCAACTGGAATTCGAAATCGGCTCCCCGATTTCTCGTCCCGAGCCAATATCCACTGCACCACAACGCACATCCGGTGTCGCTTGTAACCGTTTATATTTAATGTGCTGAGCGCTCATTGCCTGAGTGGTAGCCAGGTCGAGTGCATAAAACGTGGTATGCTCATTTTGAGGATGGGGATCGTCGTTGTTATTCGAACCGTCGTTCGCTTGAGAATAGCATTCCTGAGATTAAGCCAAGACGTGTGAATTTGGTTTGCCTGTTTTGAATACTTTCCTGTGGTTGCTTCCTACCAACATATATTTTTTTTTCTTTTTGCAACAATTACAAACGCTAATTTTACAATTTCTCCAACAATTAAACAGAATAATTTCCAAACTGCTTGTTTTAGAAACTGAACCAGTAAAATAGAACTTATTTCGGCAAAAAGAAGTTCTGAACATAAATGTTAAAAATACTTCACATTGCTCGGACGGTTGTCCTCCTCATCTTTATTGCCATATTCACGACGTTTCGGCCGTTTTACGCTCCGACCTTCTTCAGGTGATTGGAATTTTTAACTTTATTTTTGTCTTTATTACAATCACTGGTGTAAATTGTTCTCGTTCCATGAGTCATGCCACTTCCGGATGTTTTAGATATCTCTATTTAACTCAACTCTCCGAAGAGTTTTGAGTTCAATACTTCCTAACGACAGTTGCGAATAAAAACTTAGAAATTTAAATGGAGAAAAATAAAACATCCTGAAGTAGCATGACTCGTGGAACGAGAACAATCTAATCCAGAGATCGAAATAAGGTCGGAGCGTATAACGGCCAAAAACATCGTGAATATGGCAACAAAGATGAGGACAGATGTAAATAATATAAATACTACATCATCTCAGAAGTATAATAGACAAAGTGTACAATGGTCGAAACGTCATCAAGATGGCAATATGAGGACAACAGTCCAAACAATGTAAATATCACATCTCAAAAATATAGACAAATATTAAAGAATTCTGTAAAATAGAAATATAAAATTATGCAATTAATGTTCTGCGTATAAATTTTACAAAAATGCACACTAGTAACATAAAAGATACTTTAAAAATGGGTATATAATTTAAGTTTTTTTTTTTATCATGTCACCCCAAGCAAGGCATTCCACTGCTACTATAGCGCAGGGGGTTACATAGAGCGATTGGGTATAGGAAATGTCAGAAGGAGGGTGATAGACGAGTTAGGATGTACATTGGGAGAGAGTTGGAGAGAATAGGTGTAAGTTAGTGTGTTAGGAGGTGTCTATTGACCTTACATTTAAACTCCTGGAGATTGTAGCCGTCGGGGAAGCAATCGTGTGGAAGGGAATTCCACAGTCGGGAAGTGCGAGAAAAGAAACTGTTGGAGTAGAAGTTGCGGTTGCATTTTATCGGTTTCACTGTAAAAGGGTGGGATCTAGTTGCTAATCTAGTATCTCGTGCAAATTCGTATTTAGGGGGCACCAGTGATCTAAGTTCATCGGAGCAGAAGCCGTGAAAGTATTTATAGAAGAGACACAGGGAAGCCACGTCGCGCCGGTGGGAGAGTGACTGAAGGCGGTCAGCTAAGTCGGTATCAATCACATGACAGATTCTTCGCTGTATTTTGTCAAGAACCCCGAAGAGAATAGCAGGGGCACCCGACCAAATGTTTATTACAACAAAATGTAAAATGTCCTAATGGAAAGCAAGAAGCCGAGAGAAATGGGTTCCTCAAGCGAAGTGTTAGTAAAGTAAAACCATGCAACAAACTCGATTGTCATATTGCAACACAGATTTTGGAAAGATCCCGTCTAGAACGTTCACGATCACAATTAGACATTCATCACCGAGCGGACTCGGATTTTCTATCTATCGTGGTGAACGGGTGTTCCTTTCAGGGAAGCCTCGTGCCTTGAGCGCTTACTGGGACCTAATCTCCACTCAAACCTCGGCATATCAAGCTCTGTGGGTTATTTAATGCCAAAAAAGGTAGGGTTTTACGGTATTTTTTTTTAATGTTCGATTATAGTGAGAAGGGTGACTTAGATTTTGATTTTCTTTAGAAAACTCAAGATGTCTTCTGGTTTTCTATTTAAGGTCCTTTAAAATGAAAGAAAAGTTTGGTTCGTCTAGTTTTACAGCATATCAACCTCAATGAGTTATTTAATACCGACAAGACTTTTACAATAGATTCATATGAATAGAATATGTATTCTTTGTAAGAAATCAGTGTGTTGTTCAGGTTTCGTTGACGTATTTTTGTAAAGAGGGTTTTGTCGAGAGTCAATGTATTACTGGTAAATGTATTTTTTCTTCAAAATATATTGCTGTCAATATTTTTTTCTTCATAAATATATTGCTGTCAATATTTTTTTCTTCATAAATATATTGCTGTCAATATTTTTTTCTTCATAAATATATTGCTGTCAATATTTTTTTTCTTCATAAATATATTGCTGTCAATATTTTTTTTCTTCATAAATATATTGCTGTCAATATTTTTTTCTTCATAAATATATTGCTGTCAATATTTTTTTTCTTCATAAATATATTGCTGTCAATATTTTTTTTCTTCATAAATATATTGCTGTCAATATTTTTTTCTTCATAAATATATTGCTGTCAATATTTTTTTTCTTCATAAATATATTGCTGTCAATATTTTTTTCTTCATAAATATATTGCTGTCAATATTTTTTTCTTCATAAATATATTGCTGTCAATATTTTTTTTCTTCATAAATATATTGCTGTCAATATTTTTTTCTTCATAAATATATTGCTGTCAATATTTTTTTTCTTCATAAATATATTGCTGTCAATATTTTTTTTCTTCATAAATATATTGCTGTCAATATTTTTTTTCTTCATAAATATATTGCTGTCAATATTTTTTTTCATAAATATATTGTGTCAATATTTTTTTTCTTCATAAATATATTGCTGTCAATATTTTTTTTCTTCATAAATATATTGCTGTCAATATTTTTTTTCTTCATAAATATGCTGTCAATATTTTTTTTTCTTCATAAATTATATTGCTGTCAATATTTTTTTCTTCATAAATATATTGCTGTCAATATTTTTTTTCTTCATAAATATATTGCTGTCAATATTTTTTTCTTCATAAATATATTGCTGTCAATATTTTTTTTCTTCATAAATATATTGCTGTCAATATTTTTTTCTTCATAAATATATTGCTGTCAATATTTTTTCTTCATAAATATATTGCTGATAATATTTTCTATTTTCATCACAAAAATTTATTTGTATATTTTCATCGTGTTTTGACCCCAGTTTGGGGGGTTTCACTTTTCGTACATGGTTGGGACCCTAACAGCTGCTACTACCCCGGGTCAGGGTAGAGCTGATAACAGCAGCAATTAAGAGGTTGTTCCACGCTCCTCAAAACTTCCCAATGAAAGGCCTTGCTGCCGGAAGCAGTTTATCGTCAAACCCAGGACCCGTATGTATTTCAGCGTCATACCCAGGGCGCATGTGGGCAAGAGTTTTCTAATCTACATTTTTCACTCTCAATAGTCCAAAAACGTCTCCTCGTCCTTGAGGGTGATAAGTTATGTTTCACTATACCACCCCTTTCTCGCAGATAAAACGTCGCTAACCACTCGCTGCTCTATCGCTATTTCTATGAAAAGTGCTCAGACGAATGACATTTCTCTGTTCCATTAGTAATAATCCTCACGATTTAGACTCGCCATGCCATGTATACTGTAGCAAACCATCTTCATTCCCTTTTTATACCGTTGGTGAGATGTAAGTTTCACTTGAGCTTTTCATGAACCGCTGCTTTGTGGAACCGACTCCCAAGAGGATGCTTCCCCGAACACTACAACCTTAACCTGTTCAAGTCTAGGGTTAAACGTTATCTTTCCAACTTATCTCCATAAACTACCGCTTACTGTAACCCTCTACCATGAGTGGCTTATGGGTCTTATACAGGGTGAACATTCAGTCAGTTAAGTGCCATACGTGATACACGCGTTGGACGATCATGTCTCGAAAGAGACATGACTGACTGGGCAGAAGGCTATCCCACAGTAGGTTGCCATCCAGTGAACATTAGTGCAAAAAAGTTAAAAAAAAAAAAACTAGTTAAAATATTTAAATATGTTGGTCAAATCGAATCACATTGCTCAAGTCAAAACTCCTGAATATGTGACTCAAATCGAACCACATTGATCAAGTCAGAGCATTTGAACGCATGACCAAAGTCAGAACATCTAAACATATCGGCCAGTTCAAAATATAGAAATAGTTTGCCTAAAGTAGGTCAGGATACAATGACCGAATCAGAATACTGGTTCACGCGGTCTAGGTTAGAGGATCGGAACCCACAGACAAAACGATTTGTCACTTTGGTAAGACATCCAAATGATCTGTTGTCGATTTTAAACAGATTTATTAAACTACAATAACCAGCCTTGGTTCAATTTGTGGTTGGAATCCGGAACTGATTAATTTCTTTCCCAATCTTCATTTTTTTTCTCTCTTTTCTCTTCCTTTTGCATCCGAAAACCTCCGATAAGAATGGGAAGGTTAAATGACATCCGCAAAAGTTTTACAATAGAAACAAGCAGGATGAAGATACTAGTGCAAATTTACAATACTTAAATTATTCGGACTATTGACCTCATCTTTGTTGCCATTTGTACGACGTTTCGGCGTTGTACGCTCCGGCCTTCTTCAAGTGCTAGGAATTTCGAGTTTGAGTTTTGTTTAACGGCATATCAACCTCCCTGGGTTATTTACTGCCAAAAAAGTGGGGTTTTAAGGTATTTTTCGGTTATAGAGAGAAGGTTGATTTAGATTTTAATTAGAATTTTTTGTTTTTCTTGTTTATTTTAGAAAACTGAAAATATCTTCTAGTTTTGTATTCAACAATGATTTACTGGGAATAATCTTTTTCCTTCAAAAATGTATCTTTTTCTATAAAAGTCTATTGTTATGTATATATTCCTATAAAAGTCTATTTTTATACTTTCATAGCGTTTTTACCCCAGTTTGGGGGTTAACTATTTGCCCATAGCTGGGATTCTAACAGGTACTACCACTCCGTGTCAGAGTGGACCTTGGAACAACAGCAATTAGGAGGTAGTTCCATGCTCCTCACAACCTCCCAATCAGAGGCCTTGCTGATGAATGCAGTTTACCGTTTTGCCCAGGGCCCAGGAATTTCGAACTGAACTTTTTTTTATCCAAAATAACGATGTAATAAAGGGTTCGGTTCGAAATTCCAAGCACCTGAAGAAGGCCGGAGTGTACAACGCCGAAACGTCGTACAAATGGCAACAAAAATGAAGACAATAATCCGAATAATGTAAATACAACCTCATCTCAGAAATATAGACAAATACTAATAAAAATGTTTGCAACATAAAAATATGCGTGACTTAAATATCGAGTTACCTTCGACGTCAAAAACGATTGGTTCCAGGGTGACATTAATCGATATCGTATGGTCAGGATTATCTGAAAGTAGAAAATTCAATTCAATTAAGTGGACATGTCTATTTCTCATTTCCCACGAGATCGTTGTAGTTCACTGGCGTACATAGAATAGAGTTGAAGGTACGCACTGCTCGAGACGGCAGAATTGGAAGGAGACGGCATTTTAGTGAAACAGCTCTAATAGCAAATACGGAATGGAAAATACAGGTCCTTCTACAGAAGGGAAAGCGATAAGAAAGGACTGAGCATAAAGTTCAAGAAAACTGAAGGCATAGTCATCAGCAAAAAGAGGGACGGCAAAATAGAACGACTACAGGCCAGGGACGGCAAAATAGAACGACTACAGGCCAGGGACGGCAAAATAGAACGACTACAGGCCAGGGACGGCAAAATAGAACGACTACAGGCCAGGGACCGGCAAAATAGGGAACGGACAAAACAGGCCAGGGACGGCAAAATAGAACGACTACAGGCCAGGGACGGCAAAATAGAACGACTACAGGCCAGGGACGGCAAAATAGAACGACTACAGGCCAGGGACCGGCAAAATAGGGAACGACTAAAACAGGCCGGGACGGCAAAATAGAACGACTACAGGCCAGGGACGGCAAAATAGAACGACTACAGGCCAGGGACGGCAAAATAGAACGACTACAGGCCAGGGACGGCAAAGTAGAACGACTACAGGCCAGGGACGGCAAAGTAGAACGACTACAGGCCAGGGACGGCAAAGTAGAACGACTACAGGCCAGGGACGGCAAAGTAGAACGACTACAGGCCAGGGACGGCAAAGTAGAACGACTACAGGCCAGGGACGGCAAAGTAGAACGACTACAGGCCAGGGACGGCAAAGTAGAACGACTACAAGCCAGGGACGGCAAAATAGAACGACTACAAGCCAGGGACGGCAAAATAGAACGACTACAAGCCAGGGACGGCAAAATAGAACGACTACAAGCCAGGGACAGCAAAATAGAACAGTTACAGAAATTTAAATACGTGGGAAACATTCTGACAGAGAATGGAAAGAGCAACGCTGAGATCCGGAGGCTTACTGGCATGACCAGGGATACATTTCAAAAGCTAAGCGGAGTGTTGAGAGACTGGAAGATTTCGTTGAAAACAAAAGAGAGTACTGAACATCTGAATACTGCTGCCACATCTGGTCGGGAGCCCCTGCTATTTACCTCGGGGTTCTTGATAAAATCCAGCAGAGAATCTGTAACGTGATCGATACCGACTTGGCCGCAGTCGCTCTCTCACCGGCGTGACGTGGCTTCCCTGTGTCTCTTCTGCAAAAGCTTTCACGGCTTCTGCTTCAATGAACTTAGCTCACTGATGCCCCCTATGTATGAATTTACACGAGCTGCTAGATTAGCAACTAGGTCCCACTCTTTTACAGTGAAGCCGATATAATGTAACCGCAACTTCTACTCTAACAGCTTCTTTTCTCGTACTTCCCACCTGTGGAATTCGCTTTCGTATACTTGCTTCCCCAACATCTACAATCTCCAGGAATTTAAATGTAAGGTCAACAGACATCTATCTCACTAACTCGAATCCTTTCTCTCAAGCTCTTTTCTTCGTCCACTGCACCTCCATCACACTAGCACTCTCACCCTTCTATTACCCTCCTCCTGACACCCCTATAACCTACCCTTTTTCTCATCATACATGTAACCGCTTGCACAACCGTAGCAGTAAACTGCTTTGCTTGGGGTGAAATGATTTTAAAAAAATCTGTTCTCATATGGAAACGAACGCTAGCTAATCAAAGATGAAGGAGAGACTACCTTGTATCTCCCACTTTCTTGCTTACTTTACTCTCGCTTTCACTCACCCAACTCTCTTTCCTGCACGGTATGGATTGGTGTCCCCTTACCTTTACATCACATGACATGCACGAGTCACCGGACACCATTAGAAAAAAGAGGGAAAATGTGTCACATTTGGAGTCGAAACTTTTGGGAAGACACGTCGAAAAGATCGATGCTCACGGAACGAACTGAAAACTCAGCTTGATTCTCTCCCTAAAGCAATTAGTCTCTGAAGTGAAAGAAAATGCCTGGACGCTCGAACGGATAGGACTTTGTTAAGTATAGTGGCCACGAGAGTGAGATGTCCTTCACCCCAGTGCCCATACCACAGAGTCATCTACGAATCGTCTGGAAGAATGGAATGCTCGTATTCACCTAAAAAGCCCTAAAAGCTATCGAACTGATCAACATGGCCGACTAGTGTTTGCCCGAATATGGATGTTTATGGACGGAGAAGAAGAGGGGCAAAAGAAGACACAAAAAGTCCCTCTCATTTCACTCTGGCCCACATGAATACCGCACTCACTTTACACCACCAAAAGCTATTAATGTTCCTAATTTTTCAACGCCTTGCATCACAGTGGCTTTATTGCCTTGCCCGGTGATAGATAGATAGACAGACAGATAGATAGATAGATTTTTTTTAAGAAAACATGTCACAGTCGAAATGGAGCCATTAAGAAGACTCTGAAAAAAATGATGTTCATGGGAAAACCTGAAAAGTCAGCGGAATTCTTGCTGTAAAGCAGTTAGTCCCTGCGATGAAAGAGAATGTCTGGACTCTCGAATGGGCCAAACTTTGTCAAGCATAGTGGCCACAAGAATTAGATGAAATGTCCGACAGAACTGAATACTCGTAGTTACCCAAAAAGCCCTAGAAGCCATCGAACTGACCAACATGGCCGACTACTGTTAGCCCGAATATGAACGTTTGTAGACGGAGAAGAAGAAGAGTAAAAGAAGACACAAAAATGTATATCTTATTTTCGTGAAACAGGTTAGGTTTCTTTCATTTCGCCCTCACCCACACAAATAATTTCACATGATGCTCTCACACCACACATTGCCGCCTTTTTTTTTTTTTTTTTGTATTTGACTGTTTCTTGTGTGAAGTTTGGTGAGAATCGGATAAAAATTGTGGATTTATATAAAGAACATACAGACAGATAAACAGACACACACACACAAACATCTTGCCTTTTATATATATTATCGATTTTCTGCACTATTGTAAGAACTGCAACTTCTGAATATCGTTTCTTATGTCTTTGTCTATGAGTGTATGAAATTAGATTAAAATCGGACCACCCCTTCTATAATCCGATATTTTCGATATGTATTGGGGGGGGGAGGTACCTCGACACATAACCTAGCTAAGAACACTCGCAGACGCTTATAGTACAACTGTGTAAATTTTCAAGAAAATCGGTTCAGCCGTTTCGCAGTCTATATGTAACGGACAAACACAAAGTTCAATTTATAAATAAGTTTAGATATATATAAATTTGTTTAATACTTAGCTTTTGGTCATAATAGGGTTATACCAGTACAATCTGTACTAAAATTGTTCGATACAATTTCTGAAGACACCACTCATGATAGAAACCTGAGTAGGGAAATAACTCGTTAAGAAATGGAAAATATGGGAGTGAGAGATGAAATGCAGTAAGGTGTATAACAAACTAAAATATTTTTGGAGAATTAATTATGATAATTCAGTCGATAAGTATAATTGAACCGTCTTTTTAATTTTCAAAAAGACGGGGTTTGTTAAAGGAGCAAGTTTACTATACCAAACCAAGATTTTACAAGAACTTGAAAGACTAATACAAGAAAGTTCTTGTTGAAATCAGTTGATGCGATTCCTGGACAGCACGAGAAGATGGTACCGAAATATGATGACCATATCGAATTTTAAAAGCTCATGCTAAACGCTCTTCTTATATCCATTTCTTGTAAAAATAAAAGGTTAATAAATTATAAGTATTTTAAAATTGGGGGTATTTTTCAATCACCCTGTATATCTGTAAAGAGCCCTGGCCCCTAGAGAAAGATTGTCCTTTAATAAGACTGGCTGCCAACCAAGGCAAAAGACTAATCTACCTTGCTATTTAAACCATAGTGGGGTATAAAAACCTATGCTTTATTTTGTTAGTTAAAGCGAATTACATTTAAAACATGCACTTTGAATATTTAGACTCTCATATAATGCTACCTAAGAAAGAATACAGACACTCTCCTAAAATGATTCTTGAAAGAAAGATGAAGAAAGAAAAAGACAAACAGGGACCGGCAAAGGCAAAGAAAACTAAAGTGGCTGCCAAAGACAAACAAATATAAAAAAGACGGACAAAGAAAAAAAAGGTGGCGGTCAAAGACGGAAAAATAAAAAGCGCAGGCAATGACAAAAACAAAAAAAAACAAAAGAGGCAGGCAAAGACCAAGAGACAAAAGGGGCGGGAAAAGACAAACAAAAACAAAAAAAGACGCGGGCAAAGACGAAAAGAGAAATAGGGACGGGCAAAGACGAATAAACAAAAGAGGCAGGCCAAGACGAATAAACAAAGGAAGCGAGCAAAGACTAATAAACAAAAGAGGCAGGCAAAAGACTAATAAACAAAAGGAGCGGGCAAAGACTAATAAACAAAAGAGGCGGGCAAAGACGAATAAACAAAAAGAGAGGCAGGCAAAGACGAATAAACAAAGAAGGCAGGCAAAGAACGAATAAACAAAGAGGCAGGCAAAGACTAATAACAAAGAGGCGGGCAAAGACGAATAAACTAAAGAAACGGGCAAAGAACAAGAATAAACCAAAAAAGAGGCGGGCAAAGACGAATAAACTAAAGAGGCGGGCAAAGACGAATAAACTAAAGAGGCAGGCAAAGACGAATAAACTAAAAAGGAAGCGGGCAAAGACAGAATAACAGCTAAAGAGGCAGGCAAAGACGAATAAACAAAAGAGGCGGGCAAAGACGATAAACAAAGAGGCGGGCAAAGACGAATAAACTAAAGAGGCAGGCAAAGATAGTCTGAAAAGCTAAAAGAGCAAGGCTAGCAAGAACGAACAAAGCAAAGAGGCGGGCAAAGAAGACAGATCAACTAAAGAGGCGGGCAAAGACGAATAAACTAAAGAGGCGGGCAAGCAAGGCATCAACCAAAAGAAGCTGAAATTGAAATGGAAATAAACTTCAAAGAGGCAGGCAAAGACGAATAAACTAAAGAGGCGGGCAAAGACAAACAAACTAAAGAGGCAGGCAAAGACGAATAAACTAAAGAGGCGGGCAAAAAAACGAATAAACTAAAGAGGCAGGCAAAGACGAATAAACTAAAGAGGCGAACAAGAACAAATCAACCCCAAAGAGGCAGGCAAAGACGAATAAACTAAGAAAGCGAACAAAGATAAAGATAACTAAAGAAGGCAGGCAAAGACGAATAAACTAAAGAGGCAGGCAAAGACGAATAAACTAAGAAACAGGCAAGAACGAATAAACTAAGAGGCGGGCAAAGACGAATAAACTAAAGAGGCAGGCAAAGACGAATAAACTAAAGAGGCAGGCAAAGACGAATAAACAAAAGAGGCGGGCAAAGACGAATAAACAAAAGAGGCAGGGCAAAGACGAATAAACTAAAAAGGCAGGCAGAACGAATAAACTAAAGAAGGCAGGCAAAGACGAACAAACTAAAGAGGCAGGCAAAGACGAATAAACTAGAAAACGAACAAAAGACGAATAAACAAAAGAGGCAGGCAGAACTAATAAACAAAAGAGGCAGGCAAAGACGAATAAACAAAAGAGGCGAGAACAAAACGAACAAGCTAAAGAGGCAGGCAAAGACGAATAAACAAAGGCAGGCAAAGACGAATAAACTAGAAGGCGGCAAGACGAATAAACAAAGCGAGCAAGAGCAAGATAATAAGGGAGCTGAGCAAAATGAAATAATAAAGAGGCAGGCAAAGACGAATAAACCAAAAAACAGGCAAAGACGAATAAACAAAGGCAGGCAAGAACGAACTCAACAAAGGCAGGAAAAAGACAGCTCAAATAAAAGAGGCAGGCAAAGACGAATAAACTAAAGAGGCAGGCAAAGACGAATAAACTAAAGGCAACAAAGAACAAAATATAACTAAAGAGGCAGGCAAAGACGAATAAACTAAGAAAGCGGCAAAGACAAATAACTAAGAGGCAAACAGAATGAATAAACTAAAGAGGCAGGCAAAGACGAATAAACTAAAGAGGCGGGCAAAGACGAATAAGCTAAGAAGGCAGGCAAAGACGAATAAACTAAGAGGCAGGCAAAGACGAATAAACTAAAGAGGCAAAGACGAATAAACTAAAGAGGCAGGCAAAGACGAATAAACTAAAGAGGCAGGCAAAGACGAATAAACTAAAGAGGCAGACGAACGAATAAACTAAAGAGGCAGGCAAAGACGAATAAACTAAAGAGGCAGGCAAAGACGAATAAACTAAAGAGGCAGGCAAAGACGAAATAAACTAAAGAAATGACCAAAGACGAATAATAAAGAGGCAGGCAAAGACGAATAAACAAAAGAGGCGGGCAAAGACGAATAAACAAAGAGAGGCAAAAGACAGAGAACGAATAAACTAAAGAGGCAGGCAAAGACGAATAAACTTCAAAGAGGCAGGCAAAGACGAATAAACTAAAGAGGCAGGCAAAGACGAATAAACTAAAGAGGCGGACAAGAACAAGAATAAACAAAGAGGCGGGCAAAGACGAATAAACAAAGAGGCAGGCAAAGACGAATAAACTGAAGAGGCGGGCAAAGACGAATAAACTAAAGAGGCGGGCAAAGACGAATAAACAAAAGAGGCGGGCAAAGACGAATAAACTAAAGAGGCGGGCAAAGACGAATAAACAAAAGAGGCGGGCAAAGACGAATAAACTAAAGAGGCGGGCAAAGACGAATAAACTAAAGAGGCGGGCAAAGACGAAAAGAGAAATAGGGACGGACAAAGAGGAAAAAATGAAAATGCAGGCAATGACAAAAGCAAAGAAAAAAAAAGGAGCTGGTAAACTCGAAAGAAAGAGAAAGCAAAAAACAAAAATGGCGGACATAGACGAAAAAAAGTGGGGACAAGACAAAAAACAAAAGGGGCGGCCAAAAGGCGAAAAAAGGGGGGGGCGGCCAAAGACGAAAAACAAAAAACACATAACAGGGAGCGCAGAGACGGAAAAAACAATAGGGGCGGGCAAAGACGGAAAAAAAACAAAATGGGCGGGCAAAGACGGAAAAAAAACAAAAGGGGCGGGCAAAGACGGAAAAAAAACAAAAGGGGCGGGCAAAGACGGAAAAAAAACAAAAGGGGCGGGCAAAGACGAAAAAACAAAAGGGGCCGGCAAAGAAGAAAAAACAAAAGGGGCCGGCAAAGACGAAAAAACAAAAGGGGCCGGCAAAGACGAAAAGCGAAATAGGGACGGACAAAAACGAAAAGAGAAATAAAGACGAAAAAATAAAAACGCAAGCAATGACAAAAGCAAAGAAAAAACAAGGAGCTGGTAAACTCGAAAGAAAGAGAAAGTAAAAAAACAAAAGTGGCGGACATAGACGAAAACAAAAACACAACGGGGATCCCAAAGACAAAAAACACATAAGAGGGAGCGCAGAGACGGAAAAAACAATAGGGGCGGGTAAAGACGGAAAAAAAACAAGCGGGCGGGCAAAGACGGAAAAAACAACCGGGGCGGGCAAAGACGGAAAAAAAACAATAGGGGCGGGCAAAGACGGAAAAAAAAACAATAGGGGCGGGCAAAGACGGAAAAAAAACAATAGGGGCGGGCAAAGACGGAAAAAAAACAACTAGGGGGCAGGCAAAGTGGAAAAAAACAATAGGGGCAGGCAAAGACGGAAAAAAAACAATGGGGGCGGGCAAAGACGGAAAAAAAACAATAGGAGCGGGCAAAGACGGAAAAAAAAACAATAGGGGCAGACAAAAGACGGAAAAAAAACAATAGGGGCGGGCAAAGACGGAAAAAAAACAATAGGGGCGGGCAAAGACGGAAAAAAAAACAATAGGGGCGGGCAAGAGCGGAAAAAAACCAATGAGGGGCGGGCAAAGACGGAAAAAAAACAATAGGGGCGGGCAAAGACGGAAAAAAAAACAAAAGAGGCGGGCAAAGACGGAAAAAAAACAATAGGGCGGGCAAAGACGGAAAAAAAAACAATAGGGGCGGGCAAGACAGGAAAAAAAACCATCGGGTGAACGAAGACGGAAAAAACAATAGGTGCGGGCAAAGACGGAAAAAAAACAATAGGGGCGGGCAAAGACGGGAAAAAAACAATAGGGGCGGGCAGACGGAAAAAAACAATAGGAGCGGGCAAAGACGGAAAAAAAACAAAGGGGCGGGCAAAGAGGAAAAAAAAAACAAAAGGGGCAGGCAAAGACGAATAAACAAAAGAGGCGGGCAAAGACGAATAAACAAAAGAGGCGGGCAAAGACGAATAAACAAAAGAGGCGGGCAAAGACGAATAAACAAAAGAGGCGGGCAAAGACGAATAAACAAAAGAGGCGGGCAAAGACGAATAAACAAAAGAGGCGGGCAAAGACGAATAAACAAAAGGAGCGGGCAAAGACGAACAAAGAAGGCGGGCAAAGACGAATAAACAAAGAGGCGGGCAAAGACGAATAAACTAAAGAGGCGGGCAAAGACGAATAAACTAAAGAGGCGGGCAAAGACGAATAAACTAAAGAGGCGGGCAAAGACGAATAAACTAAAAGAGGCGGGCAAAGACGAATAAACTAAAGAGGCAGGCAAAGACCGAATAAACTAAAGAGGCGAACAAAGACGAATAAACTAAAGAGGCAGGCAAAGACGAATAAACAAAAGAGGCAGGCAAAGACGAATAAACAAAAGAGGCAGGCAAAGACGAATAAACTAAAAGAGGCAGGCAAAGACGAATAAACTAAAGAGGCGGGCAAAGACGAATAAACTAAAGAGGCGGGCAAAGACGAATAAACTAAAGAGGCAGGCAAAGACGAATAAACAAAAGAGGCGGGCAAAGACCAATAAACTAAAGAGGCGGGCAAAGACGAATAAACTAAAGAGGCGGGCAAAGACCAATAAACTAAAGAGGCGGGCAAAGACGAATAAACTAAAGAGGCAGGCAAAGAACGAATAAACAAAAAAGAGGCAGGCAAAGACGAATAAACTAAAGAGGCGGGCAAAGACGAATAAACTAAAGAGGCGGGCAAAGACGAATAAACTAAAAGAGGCAGGCAAAGACGAATAAACTAAAAAGGGCGGGCAAAAGACGAATAAACTAAAGAAGGCAGGCAAGGAACGAATAAACAAAAGAGGCAGACGAAGACGAATAAACTAAAGAGGCGGGCAAAGACGAATAAACAAAAGAGGCGGGCAAAGACGAATAAACAAAAGAGGCAGGCAAAGACGAATAAACAAAAGAGGCGGGCAAAAAAGACGAATAAACTAAAGAGGCAGGCAAAGACGAATAAACTAAAGAGGCAGGCAAAGACGAAAAAACAAAGAGGCGGGCAAAGACGAAAAAACAAAAGAACTGAGCAAAGACGAAAAAACAAAAGAGGCGGGCAAAGACGAAAAAACAAAGAAGGCGGGCAAAGACGAAAGAAGAAATAGGGACGGACAAAGAGGAAAAAATGAAAATGCAGGCAATGACAAAAGCAAAGAAAAAAAAAGGAGCTGGTAAACTCGAAAGAAAGAGAAAGCAAAAAAACAAAAATGGCGGACATAGACGAAAAAAAGTGGGGACAAGACAAAAAACAAAGGGGCGGCCAAAAGGCGAAAAAAGGGGGGGGCGGCCAAAGGCGAAAAACAAAAAACACATAACAGGGAGCGCAGAGACGGAAAAAACAATAGGGGCGGGCAAAGACGGAAAAAAACAAAATGGGCGGGCAAAGACGGAAAAAAAAACAAAAGGGGCAGGCAAAGACGGGAAAAAAAAACAAAAGGGGCGGGCAAAGACGAAAAAACAAAAGGGGCTGGCAAGAAAGAAAAAAAAACAAAAGGGGGGCAAAGACGAAAAAACAAAAGGGGCCGGCAAAGACGAAAAGCGAAATAGGGACGGACAAAAACGAAAAAGAGAAATAAAGACGAAAAAATAAAAACGCAAGCAATGACAAAAGCAAAAGAAAAAACAAGGAGCTGGTAAACTCGAAAGAAAAGTAAAAAAACAAAAGTGGCGGACATAGACGAAAAACAAAAAACACAACGGGGATCCCAGAGACAAAAAAAACAATAGGGGCGGGCAAAGACGGAAAAAAAACAATAGGGGCGGGCAAAGACGGAAAAAAACAATAGGGGCGGGCAAAGACGGAAAAAAAACAATAGGGCGGGCAAAGACGGAAAAAAAACAATAGGGGCGGGCAAAGACGGAAAAAAAACAATAGGGGCGGGCAAAGACGGAAAAAAAACAATAGGAGCGGGCAAAGACGGAAAAAAACAATAGGGGCGGGCAAAGACGGAAGAAAAGAACAATAGGGGCGGGCAAAGACGGAAAAAAAACAATAGGGGCGGGCAAAGACGGAAAAAAAACAATAGGGGCGGGCAAAGACGGAAAAAAAAACAATAGGGGCGGGCAAAGACGGAAAAAAAACAATAGGGGCGGGCAAAGACGGAAAAAAAACAATAGGGGCGGGCAAGGCGGAAAAAAACAAAAGAGGCGGGCAAAGACGGAAAAAAAACAATAGGGCGGGCAAAGACGGAAAAAAAAACAATAGGGGCAGGCAAAGACGGAAAAAAACAATAGGTGCGGGCAAAGACGGAAAAAAAACAATAGGGGCGGGCAAAGACGGGAAAAAAACAATAGGGGCGGGCAAAGACGGGAAAAAAACAATGGGAGCGGGCAAAGACGGAAAAAAAAACAAAGGGCGGGCAAAGAGGGAAAAAAAAACAAAAGGGGCGGGCAAAGACGAATAAACAAAAGGAGGCAGGCAAAGACGAATAAACAAAAGAGCGGGCAAAGACGAATAAACAAAAGAGGCGGGCAAAGACGAATAAACAAAAGAGGCGGGCAAAGACGAATAAACAAAAGAGGCGGGCAAAGACGAATAAACAAAAGAGGCAGGCAAAGACGAATAAACAAAAGAGGCGGGCAAAGACGAATAAACAAAGAAGGCGGGCAAAGACGAATAAACAAAAGAGGCGGGCAAAGACGAATAAACTAAAGAGGCGGGCAAAGACGAATAAACTAAAGAGGCGGGCAAAGACAAGAATAAACTAAAGAGGCGGGCAAAGACGAATAAACTAAAGAGGCGGGCAAAGACGAATAAACTAAAGAGGCAGGCAAAGACGAATAAACTAAAGAGGCGGGCAAAGACGAATAAACTAAAGAGGCAGGCAAAGACGAATAAACTAAAGAGGCAGGCAAAAGACGAATAAACTAAAGGGAGCGGGCAAAGACGAATAAACTAAAGAGGCAGGCAAAGACGAATAAACTAAAGAGGCAGGCAAAGACGAATAAACTAAAGAGGCGGGCAAAGACGAATAAACTAAAGAGGCAGGCAAAGACGAATAAACTAAAGAGGCGGGCAAAGACGAATAAACTAAAGAGGCGGGCAAAGACGAATAAACTAAAGGCGGGCAAAGACGAATAAACTAAAGGGCAGGCAAAGACGAATAAACTAAAAAAGAGGAGCCGGGCAAAGACGAATAAACTAAAGAGGCAGGCAAAGACGAATAAACTAAAGAGGCGGGCAAAGACGAATAAACTAAAGAGGCGGGCAAAGACGAATAAACTAAAGAGGCGGGCAAAGACGAATAAACTAAAGAGGCGGGCAAAGACGAATAAACTAAAGAGGCAGGCAAAGACGAATAAACTAAAGAGGCGGGCAAAGACGAATAAACTAAAGAGGCAGGCAAAGACGAATAAACTAAAAGAGGCGGGCAAAGACGAATAAACTAAAGAGGCAGGCAAGACGAATAAACTAAAGAGGCGGGCAAAGACGAATAAACTAAAGGAGGCGGGCAAAGACGAATAAACTAAAGAGGCGGGCAAAGACGAATAAACTAAAGGAGGCAGGCAAAGACGAATAAACTAAAGAGGCGGGCAAAGACGAATAAACTAAAGAGGCAGGCAAAGACGAATGGCAACTAAAGAGGCGGGCAAAGACGAATAAACTAAAGGCAGGCAAAGACGAATAAACTAAAGAGGCGGGCAAAGACGAATAAACTAAAAAGAGGCAGGCAAAGACGAATAAACTGAAGGCAGGCAAAGACGAATAAACTAAAGAGGCGGGCAAAAGACGAATAAACTAAAGAGGCAGGCAAAGACGAATAAACAAAAGAGGCAGGGCAAAGACGAATAAACTAAAGAGGCGGGCAAAGACGAATAAACTAAAGAGGCGAGGCAAAGACGAATAAACTAAAGAAGGCAGGCAAAGACGAATAAACTAAAGAGGCGGGCAAAGACGAATAAACTAAAGAGGCGGGCAAAGACGAATAAACTAAAGAGGCGGGCAAAGACGAATAAATAAAGAGGCAGGCAAAGACGAATAAACTAAAGGGGGCGGGCAAAGACGAATAAACTAAAGGAGCGGGCAAAGACGAATAAACTAAAGAGGCAGGCAAAGACGAATAAACTAAAGAGGCGGGCAAAGACGAATAAACTAAAGAGGCAGGCAAAGACGAATAAACTAAAGAGGCAGGCAAAGACGAATAAACTAAAAGAGGCAGGCAAAGACGAATAAACTAAAGAGGCGGGCAAAGACGAATAAACTAAAGAAGGCAGGCAAAGACGAATAAACTAAAGAGGCGGGCAAAGACGAATAAACTAAAAAGGAGGCAGGCAAAGACGAATAAACTAAAGAGGCGGGCAAAGACGAATAAACTAAAGAGGCAGGCAAAGACGAATAAACTAAAGAGGCGGGCAAAGACGAATAAACTAAAGAGGCGGGCAAAGACGAATAAACTAAAGAGGCAGGCAAGGCGAATAAACTAAAGAGGCAGGCAAAAGACGAATAAACAAAAGAGGCAGGCAAAGACGAATAAACAAAAGAGGCAGGCAAAGACGAATAAACAAAAGAGGCAGGCAAAGACGAATAAACAAAAGAGGCGGGCAAAGACGAATAAACAAAAGAGGCAGGCAAAGACGAATAAACAAAAGAGGCGGGCAAAGACGAATAAACAAAAAGAGGCAGGCAAAGACGAATAAACAAAAGAGGCGGGCAAAGACGAATAAACAAAAAGAGGCGGGCAAAGACGAATAAACTAAAGGAGTAGGCAAAGACGAATAAACTAAAGAGGCAGGCAAAGACGAATAAACAAAAGAGGCAGGCAAAGACGAATAAACTAAAGAGGCAGGCAAAGACGAATAAACAAAAGAGGCGGGCAAAGACGAATAAACTAAAGGAGCGAACCAAAGACGAATAAACTAAAGAAGGGAGCGGGCAAAGACGAATAAACAAAAGGAGCGAGCGAACGAATAAACTAAAGAGGCGGGCAAAGACGAATAAACAAAAGAGGCGGGCAAAGACGAATAAACAAAAGAGGCAGACGAAAGACGAATAAACAAAAGAAGGCAGACGAACGAATGAAACTAAAAGAATGAACGAACGAATAAACAAAAGAGGCAGGCAAAGACGAATAAACTAAAGAGGCGGGCAAAGACGAATAAACAAAAGAGGCAGGCAAAGACGAATAAACAAAAGAGGCAGGCAAAGACGAATAAACAAAGAGGCAGACGAACGAATAAACAAAAGAGGCGAGCGAACGAATAAACAAAAGAGGCGGGCAAAGACGAATAAACAAAAAGAGGCGGGCAAAGACGAATAAACAAAAGAGGCGGGCAAAGACGAATAAACAAAAGAGGCGGGCAAAGACGAATAAACTAAAGAGGCGGGCAAAGACGAATAAACAAAGAGGGCAGGCAAAGACGAATAAACTAAAGAGGCGGGCAAAGACGAATAAACTAAAGAGGCAGGCAAAGACGAATAAACTAAAGAGGCGGGCAAAGACGAATAAACTAAAGAGGCGGGCAAAGACGAATAAACTAAGAGAGGCAGGCAAGACGAATAAACAAAGGAGGCGGACAAAGACGAAAAAACAAAAGAGGCGGACAAAGACGAAAAAACAAAAGAGGCAGGCAAAGACGAAAAAACAAAAGAGGCAGGCAAAGACGAAAAAACAAAAGAGGCAGGCAAGAAGACGAAAAAACAAGGAGCGAGAGTAAGAAAAAACAAAAGAGGCAGGCAAAGACGAAAAAACAAAAGAAGGAGGCAGGCAAAGACGAAAAAACAAAAGAATGAACGAACGAAAAAACAAAAGAGGCGGGCAAAGACGAAAAAACGAGGCGGGCAAAGACGAAAGAGAAATAGGGACGGACAAAGAGGAAAAAATGAAAATGCGGGCAATGACAAAGGCAAAGAAAAAAAAAGGAGCTGGTAAACTCGAAAGAAAGAGAAAGCAAAAAACAAAAATGGCGGACATAGACGAAAAAAAGTGGGGACAAGACAAAAAACAAAAGGGGCGGCCAAAAGGCGAAAAAAAGGGGGGGGGGCGGCCAAAGACGAAAAACAAAAAACACATAACAGGGAGCGCAGAGACGGAAAAAACAATAGGGGCGGGCAAAGACGGAAAAAAAAACAAAAGGGGCGGGCAAAGACGAAAAAACAAAAGGGGCCGGCAAAGAAGAAAAAACAAAAGGGGCCGGCAAAGACGAAAAAACAAAAGGGGCCGGCAAAGACGAAAAGCGAAATAGGGACGGACAAAAACGAAAAGAGAAATAGGGACGAAAAAATAAAAACGCAAGCAATGACAAAAGCAAAGAAAAAACAAGGAGCTGGTAAACTCGAAAGAAATAGAAAGTAAAAAAACAAAAGTGGCGGACATAGACGAAAAATAAAAAACACAACGGGGATCCCAGAGACAAAAAACACATAAGAGGGAGCGCAGAGACGGAAAAAACAATAGGGGCGGGCAAAGACGGAAAAAAAACAATAGGGGCGGGCAAAGACGGAAAAAAAACAATAGGGGCGGGCAAAGACGGAAAAAAAACAATAGGGGCGGGCAAAGACGGAAAAAAAACAATAGGGGCGGGCAAAGACGGAAAAAAAACAATAGGGGCGGGCAAAGACGGAAAAAAAACAATAGGGGCGGGCAAAGACGGAAAAAAAACAATAGGGGCGGGCAAAGACGGAAAAAAAACAATAGGGGCGGGCAAAGACGGAAAAAAAACAAAAGAGGCGGGCAAAGACGGAAAAAAAACAATAGGGCGGGCAAAGACGGAAAAAAAAACAATAGGGGCGGGCAAAGACGGAAAAAAAACAATAGGGGCGGGCAAAGACGGAAAAAAAACAATAGGGGCGGGCAAAGACGGAAAAAAAACAATAGGGGCTGGCAAAGACGGAAAAAAACAATAGGGGCGGGCAAAGACGGAAAAAAAACAAAAGGGGCGGGCAAAGACGGAAAAAAAAAACAAAAGGGGCGGGCAAAGACGGAAAAAAAAACAAAAGGGGCGGGCAAAGACGGAAAAAAAAACAAAAGGGGCGGGCAAAGACGGAAAAAAAACAATAGGGCGGGCAAAGACGGAAAAAAAACAATAGGGGCGGGCAAAGACGGAAAAAAAACAATAGGGGCGGGCAAAGACGGAAAAAAAACAATAGGGGCGGGCAAAGACGGAAAAAAAACAATAGGGGCTGGCAAAGACGGAAAAAAACAATAGGGGCGGGCAAAGACGGAAAAAAAAACAAAAGGGGCGGGCAAAGACGGAAAAAAAAAACAAAAGGGGCGGGCAAAGACGGAAAAAAAACAAAAGGGGCGGGCAAAGACGGAAAAAAAACAAAAGGGGCGGGCAAAGACGGAAAAAAAACAATAGGGGCGGGCAAAGACGGAAAAAAAACAATAGGGGCGGGCAAAGACGGAAAAAAAAACAATAGGGGCGGGCAAAGACGAAAAAAAAACAAAAGAGGCGGGCAAAGACGAAAAAAAAAACAAAAGAGGCGGGCAAAGACGGAAAAAATAAAAGGGGGAAGATGAATATCTTGACGTGAAAAAAAAATATGAAGAAGGTGAAGAGAGTGAAAGAAAGACGATGAAAGGAAATCAACTTACATGAACAAATGACACCAGCATCTTCGTAGTGGCCGCAATCATTCACTCCCCAGCCGTTACTGGAACAGTTTAAAATCGTGCCTTCTGTCCCGTCGCAGTCAACATCATCCAACCAAATTTTGCCCGTTCCTTCTCCATAACGCGCAGACGGTACAGGGCGCCCATCACTAAATAAAATTATATCAATGTCGATAATTCCATTAAAGAAACATATCCAGTTAATTTGTAATTGATCTCAAATTTGAGATAATGATTTACACAAAGCAGTAAAACAAAATAAAATTTTACAAACGATACAAATCTACCAACAGTCCGTGCATTGAGTACTGTTGTCATATCTAGTTGGGCGCCCCTGAGTATCATTTCGGATTTCTTGATAAAATTCAAAGGAGTTTGGGGTTTGAGTTTTGTTTAACGGAATATCTACCTCTGTGGGTTATTTAGTGCCAAAAAGGTGGGGTTTTAAGGTATTTTTTTAATGTTCAGTTATAGTGAGAAGGTTGATTTAGTCAGATTTTAATGAAAATTTTTTATTTTACTTTTTTTATTTTAGAAAACCGAAGATATCTTCTAGTTTTTTATTCAAAAATGTATTGCTGGTAATTTTTTTCCTTCCAAAATGGCAATAGTTTTTCTTTCCTTCAAAAATTTTTTTGTTGGGAATATTTTTCCTTCAAAAATTTATATTTTTCTATAAAAGTTTATATTCTATAAAATGTCTATATTTCTATAAAAGTATTTTATACTTTCATAGTATTTTGACCCCAGTTTGAGGGTTAACTATTTGCCCAGAGTAGAGATCCTGAACAGGTGCTACCACTCCGAGTCAGGGTAGACCTGGGAACAACAGTAATTAAGAGGTGGTTCCATGCTCCTCACAAACTCCCAATCGAAGGCCTTGCTGCCGGATGCAATTTACCGTTGTACTCAGGACCAACCATATTTCAGTTGCTTCAAGTTTTACCTTCATCTTTGATGGGATTGTCCAGCATACATTGCCATATTGAAGGACGGATAGCACGTAGCAATCCAGTACTCTCTTTCTAGTTTCTAGTGAAATTGTCCTGTTTCTTAATACTTTACTCAACTTCTGGAATGCTTCCTTCGCCATACCAATTCGCCTTCGGATCTCTGTGTCGCACGTTCCGTCTTCTGTTATAACGCTTCCCAGGTATTTAAATTTTTGTACCTGCTTGATTCTGGTATCACCAACCTGTATTTGGTATTTTGGGCTGCCCTTTTTGCTGATGACCATGCATTCGGTTTTCGTGCAGTTTATTACCAAAAGAAGAAATGCAATACTTATGATCAAAAGGATAGCAATCAGTCACTTAAATACCTTACCTCATACAAGTTTGGGCGATCATGTCTCTTTTGATTCACGGCTGAAGATTTTTCAGCAGTAAGTTGTCATTTCCTTCTGCGGTAGACTAGTTGCCAACCAAGGCTATAGAACCCAATATGTTGTTCTATTCACAACTCTTAGCTAGAGGAAGAAGAGATGAATTAATACACTTCCCAACCTTAAGTGAATGCAATGAATTCAACTGGAATTCTGTTTTGGAGTTATTTTCGCAGTGGAGGCTAGTATTTGTGCTAAAGTCGGTCCTAATAGGTTCGATTTACAAAAACGTTAGGAACTTGACAGACAGATACGAACATACTGAGACAGACAGATACGAACATACTGAGACAGACAGATACGAACATACTGAGACAGACAGATACGAACATACTGAGACAGACAGATACGAACATACTGAGACAGACAGATACGAACATACTGAGACAGACAGATACGAACATACTGAGACAGACAGATACGAACATACTGAGACAGACAGATACGAACATACTGAGACAGACAGATACGAACATACTGAGACAGACAGATACGAACATACTGAGACAGACAGATACGAACATACTGAGACAGACAGATACGAACATACTGAGACAGACAGATACGAACATACTGAGACAGACAGATACGAACATACTGAGACAGACAGATACGAACATACTGAGACAGACAGATACGAACATACTGAGACAGACAGATACGAACATACTGAGACAGACAGATACGAACATACTGAGACAGACAGATACGAACATACTGAGACAGACAGATACGAACATACTGAGACAGACAGATACGAACATACTGAGACAGACAGATACGAACATACTGAGACAGACAGATACGAACATACTGAGACAGACAGATACGAACATACTGAGACAGACAGATACGAACATACTGAGACAGACAGATACGAACATACTGAGACAGACAGATACGAACATACTGAGACAGACAGATACGAACATACTGAGACAGACAGATACGAACATACTGAGACAGACAGAGAACATACGAGACAGACAGATAAGAACATACTGAGACAGACAGATACGAACATACTGAGACAGACAGATACGAACATACTGAGACAGACAGATACGAACATACTGAGACAGACAGATACGAACATACTGAGACAGACAGATACGAACATACTGAGACAGACAGATACGAACATACTGAGACAGACAGATACGAACATACTGAGACAGACAGATACGAACATACTGAGACAGACAGACAGACAGACAGATAGATAGTCAATTCACGATAAAATAGGTGTGTTCACCATAAATTCGAACTAGACTCTCCGATTTCTCATTCCGTGCCGATATCCACTGCAACAAAAACACAATTCAGAAAGTCGTACGTTTGATAAACTATTTAAAACCTTTGATAAGGCACAACGAAAAGATCTATTTGAACTGGTAGGAAAACTTTACTTCTTTGCGAAAAACTTTATAAACGTCAGAATATGGTGGGAGAAAAATATACCTGCATCCGAACAGAAAGCTAATTGTGCGAATACACACACACACACACACACACACACACACACAAGTCAAACACAAAAATGTGTCTTCTCACCGGACTTATTCAACTTCTCGAGGCAATCCGAAGAGAACTAAAAGTCCTACAAGGATTTATCATTAGCGGTCACAAAACTTAGAACTAGAACAGAGGAATCAGAGAGTCGAATTCATTACATTCACTTACAGGCTAATACCCCTGGGAAAGGATATAACTATCTCTTCTTCCTTCCAGCTATGGGTAAATAACAGAACAGACTGAGTTCTATAGCCTTGGTTGGCAGCCAGTCTACCGCAGTAAGAATTGACAACCTACTGCGGGATAAACTTCTGCCCAGTCAGTCATGTCTCTTTCGAGACAAGATTGCCCAAGTGTGTATCACGTATGACACTTAACTGACTGACTGAATATAATAGTTAGAAACATGATGAAGGCTTCTACTGGGCATAAAGCATTTTTCTGGACAGCCAAAGGGATATTTATTTCGTCCTTTTAAACTTGCTAGAGAAGGTTCTGTAAATTAGTTTAGCTTCAAAGGCTTCTTTCGACTTTAACAAAGTTAAAACTTGAAGAAAAAAAAGAAAAAAAAAATTTTTTTACGTTTTCATTTTTTTTTTTAAGTTTCAAATTCTCACTTTTTTTTTTTGTTCAATTGGAGTAGATAGACTAAACTATCGCCCGGTTCACACTCCACCCACGTCTATTGAACAGGTGAAGAGGCTCATCCCTTGTTCCCTGTTTAGGATGTGGTTTCCGGCTTTCTCTTTTCCAATCTTTTCACTCCTATGTAGCCCCCTGCACATCAGTGGCGTTACCGCCTTGCTCGGAGTGATATGATTAAAAAAATAAAAATAAAAAAAATAAAGTGGGAATCGGTTTTCTATTGTTATGAAGTAATAAAGTGATCCCCCTATAATTACTACTTAATAATATAATACATATCTTCTCCCTATAGCTATGAATCGATTAATAGGCCAAATTGTGTTCTATAGCCTTGATTGGCAACCAGTCTACCATAGAAAGCAATGGCAATGGATAACCTTCTGCCCAGTCAGTCATGTCTCTTTCGAGACATGATCGCCCAAGCGTGTATCACGTATGGCACTTAATTGACTGAATATAGTAGTTAGAAACATGATTAAGGCTGCTACTGGGCATAAAGTGGGGGATCGGTTTTCTATTGTTAGTCAGTGATAAACTGATCCCCCTCTAATTACTACTTAATAATGTAATACATATCTTCTCTCTCTAGCTATGAATCAAATAACAGGATAGACTGGGTTCTTTGAGACTTGGTTGGCAACCAGTCTACCGCAGTAAGAATTGGCAACCTACTGCGGGGAAAATGCCCGCACCACTTGCAGTTAAGGGACCGCTTGGGGGGAAAAAAAGAAAAAATCCCTTGAAACTTCTAGAAAAAACAGTTGGCTCAACACGTCCAGGGTGAATGCCGCCACAGAGGGTATTTAGTAAGAGTGTATAAGAAAAGTAGAAATCTTTTTTTAGTGATACTCACGCATATCCTAGCATCCTGCAAATGAGACTTGATTCTCGAATATCCCACCCATCATCACAAATGGTTCCCCATTCGCCATTATAGAGAATCTCGACTCGACCAGAATTTATAGTGTCTCCATTTTCCAAACGAATGGTACCATCAGCTGCAGAAAACAAAAATTAAAAAGTAGATATTCAAATGATAATAATAATGATAGAATATGAAAACATCAACAATTCCCTTTGTAGTTGGAGCCCTCATTTTGATTGGTAAAGGTTCCCATCATCTCATTGAAAAGTTTCCTGATAATCCCTGCCTTAAAGAAATATAAAAACAGTACCCACAAGCACAGCTCACACCTTGCGAAAAATTTTAAATAAGATCTGTGTGATCTAAGGTTAAAAAATATTCAGTAAAAACATCATTATACCAATTCTAATATTAAACCCGTGGTCGGAAGCCGGAAAGAATTGAGTGAAAAGCATCTTAGGACCCTGGTCGGAAGCCGGAAAGAATTGAATGTACAGCATCTTAGGACCCTGGTCGGAAGCCGGAATGAATTGAGTGTACAGCACTTTAGGACTCTGGTCGGAAGCCGGAAAGAATTGAGTGTACAGCATCTTAGGACCCTGGTCGGAAGCCGGAAAGAATTGAATGTACAGCATCTTAGGACCCTGGTCGGAAGCCGGAATGAATTGAGTGTACAGCACTTTAGGACCCTGGTCGGAAGCCGGAATGAATTGAGTGTACAGCACTTTAGGACTCTGGTCGGAAGCCGGAAAGAATTGAGTGAAAAGCATCTTAGGACCCTGGTCAGAAGCCGGAAAGAATTGAATGTACAGCATCTTAGGACCCTGGTCGGAAGCCGGAATGAATTGAGTGTACAGCACTTTAGGACTCTGATCGGAAGCCGGAAAGAATTGAGTGTACAGCATCTTAGGACCCTGGTCGGAAGCCGGAAAGAATTGAGTGTACAGCATTTTAGGACTCTGGTCGGAAGCCGGAAAGAATATTCTGTTTTTAATTAAACAGTATTATATATTTATATCTTCTGGCCTGATTATTTACGATAAGTTTTTACTTAAATAATATTTACTTACATACGAGTATCGATAAAAAATAATGTTCAAACAATTAATTTCAAATTGTCGGTTGTTTATAACCAAGTTTCGTTAAAATTCGTTAATTTCCGTAACATGGTTACATTACGATATATTTCATAGAAGATATGGTTGTTGCGATAAATCGAAAATTGTGTTATATAGGCTTGATTAAAAGCACGTTTAGACTGGAGGTCATTCGTGGTCGAGCGGTCTAAGACGTTGCCAGATCAAATGGTAGCTTCCCCTATGTAGATAGGGGACGCAGATTCGAATCCTGCCGAATGACACACATTTTCGTAATAAGCATTTATCGTAAATAATCAGGCCAGTAGATCTAAATATATAATACTGTTTAATTAAAAACAGAATATCTACTTAAATACGATTATCGATAAAAAATAATGTTCAAATAATTCATTTCAAATTGTCGGTTGTTTATAACCAAGTTTAGTTAATTTCCGTTATATATATATCTGTAAATTCAGATAAAACTTAGAGGGGAAATAGCGATTTTCAACATGTCATTTTAAGACATGCATTCTCAACCTAAAATAGCCATATATTCAGTTAACTGAGCAGATTCATGCTGACTTCAAGGTTTCGTGAGGACCCCGTTATGATGTTGTCACTCATCAAGGCTGAGATTTTGATCTGCTTTGAAAACTCAGCCGTGACGAATGACGACACCATAACGGTGACCTCACGAAACTTCCAAGTTGGCATGAATCTGCTCAGTTAAAAATGACAAATTCTTTGCGTTAAACCTATCAACGCTCTACCTACGTATCGAGCACTTTACGATAAAAACCTGCTTTCCCAAATATTTTCATCAGTAAAAGTACTGAATAAAAGAAGAAAAACAATATTAGCGATCAGAACTCAACGCTATACAGGGTGTCCGTAAAGATCGTGTGCACTTTACAAAATTTATAACTTTATTTGTATTTGCGATAGAAATAATTTGTAAAAAGGATTAGAAAAAAATAATATTTTTAAGGTTTTATTGAAAATTTATCTAAGTTTCCACATGTCCTCCATCAGTAGCAATACAAATGGTAATAAGACCTTACAGTTCATAGAAAACATTTGCCAATTGATTTACAGTAATGCCTGAAATCACATTAGTATCAATAACTATACTTAAAACTAGGCACATTAAACTTTATAACATTTTTACAGATTATTTCCATCTAAACTTATTTATAAATGGAACTGTGTGTGTGTTATCTATAGACTCCGAAACGGCTGAACCGATTTTCTTGAAAATTTACACAGTTCTACTATAAGCGTCTGCGAGTGTTTTTAGCTATGCTTAGTGTCGAGGTACCCCGATAAATATCGAAAATCGATAATCAAAAACATAGGGTTATAGAAGGAGTGGTCCGATTTTAATTAAATTTGATACACTCATAGACAAAGACACATTCAGAAGTTTCAACGTTCAGTTCTTACAAGAGTGCAGAAAATCGATAATATATATATATATATATATATATATATATATAAAGCAAGATGTTTGTGTGTGTATCTGTTTATCTGCCTGTATGTCTGCATTTTTTCAGACCTTTTATTTTAGTTTTTGCTTCAGGTTTGGCTCTAAGTAGGTATGATTGTAGTTATTGGTCTCGGCCATGGTACCATTTACTCAGAGAACTTATTTAGCCTTCAAAATTCAGTTTACGACGAAAAAAACTTATTTGATATCGATACCAGGAAATCAAAATTTGACTTACATTCATTCATTTTTCTTTCAGTCTACGGTTTCGCTTTAACTGGAAGCAACAATTGTTTTTTAGTCTTTCGTGCCAACGTCCAAAGAATCTGAGCTCCAGGACCATGGATTAGTTTTAAACCTTTCAATACACCCGAGCAACGCCGGGCTATACTGCTAGTCACAAATAAAGTTATATATTTTTTTTAAAGTACACACAGACTTTATGAACAGCCTGTACGTGTACTAGACTGGCAATGAGGTCTCATCAATTAACAGATAAGCTGATTAGATGTAACCGTTAAGTTCTATACTGATAATTTTTTGGCTCGCACTTCTCACTTGTGGAACTGATTTATGGCTCCATGATTTCCAACCTACTTTAATCGGCAAAAATTTAAATGCAATGCCAATCGCTATCGACTGTCTTAATTACTTTTTTGTTCTTACTTTTTATCAATATTTCTGTTTCCAGCACCTCTATCTCTTGCTTTACTGCCTTGCTTCGGGCGAAGTCAATTTTTAAAGAAATATGTTAAATTAAATAAAAAATAAATATAATTGTCTTACAAAAAATTGGTGCCACTTTTTAAATTACTGTAATACCTATAATAATTAGAGCACTGGGTACGATAAAAAAGGATACATACAAGATACCTGGTAGCCCCTGTTTACAAGAGATTTTAAAATATGCACTTCGTTGAACTGCTCATATACCCATGAGAGTATTAGCAATGAAAAATAAATTTGAATAATACATCTTAAGTATTATTCGGTGTGCGGCGTGGTGCACTTGATATCAGCTCCAGGTGAATTCCTTGCATTCACTTACATGCAAATACCCTTGGGAAAGATATTAATCAGTCTCTTCCCTCCAGTTATGAATTAAATAACAGGACAGACTGGGTTCTATAGCCTTGGCTGGCAACTAGTCTGCCGCAGAAAGTAATGGCAACCTACTGTGGGTAAGTGAATGCAAGGAATTCAACAAAAATTTGAACTCGGTTCCCCCATTTCTCGTTCCAAGCCGATACCCACTGCACCAAGCAAAACCAAAATATTTAAAAGGAAAATTTCAATCCGTCGTGCATCACCAGACAGAAAATATTGCGGACAAAAGGCAAGAAGCCTCTCCATTCCTCCCGTGAGGACTCCGAAATCTCCCGCCTCTTTCCCCAGTCCATCCTAAACTCCAAAAAGGACATTCTCCAAGGGGAAGGATTTTTTTTTTTAAGTCAATAGGCAGGTTCTCGAGAGGGAAGTTTCCTCGCAGAGAAAGGCCCTCTTGAGACCCCTGTTTAAGCTGACATCCCTCAATAGATTGTCGACGGATGATCCCCAGAAATTTTACCAATGCGCCGGGGGTCATAACTGTTGTGAGGCTGCTGGTAAAGAAAGCCTGGAGCTTTATACATGCAGCTAAAGATTACATTTTCCAGAGATCCGGATGGTACAAATAGTGTTTGAGTTTTATTCAACCTCTGTGGGTTATTTAATGCCAAAAAGTAGGGTTTTAGGGTATTTTTTTTATGTTTGGTTATAGTAATAAGGTTAACTTAGTCAGATTTTTGGCTTCTGGCTTTGTATTTTTTGTATTCAAGTGGCTTGTCTGATATTTTTTTACCATCAAAGATTTATTGTTGGTAATATTTTTTCCTTCAAAAACGTATTGCAGGTAATATTAATTTTTCTTCAAAGCTGTATTCCTGAAATGTTTACTATTAAAGTATTTTTATACTTTCATAGCGTTTTGACCCCAGTTTGAGAGTTAACTATTTGCCCATAACAAGTGATACCACCCTGTATCAGGGTGAACCTGTGAACAACAGCAATTAAGAGGTGGTGCTATGCTCCTCACAATCTCCCAATCAGAGGCCTTGCTACCACTCCGGGTCAGAGTGAACCTGGGAACAACAGCAATTAAGAGGTGGTTCCATGCTCCTCACAACCTCCCAATCAGAAGCCTTGCTGCCGGATGCAGTTTATCGTCACGCTGAAGACCCCGTACAAATAGAGTCGCCTACTCATCGGAAAGGCCCTCAAACTAACTTTTCCTATGGATATTGGTGGTATTGTCACCAATGAACGGATTACGTCCGAGCTGGGCATTGGTAGCCTACGGCAGTCTGTCGGGGTTTTGTCTGTCGTAGATTTCCGTATATTCTGTATAGGCGATTACTCTGAGAAATGACTATCAAGTTGGCATGCTTGAATGCGAAGGGCTTCAGGGATCAGCTGTCTGCCTGCTTTGTTGTCTCTTGCTCTTCGGTGAGGGTGTGGCCAAGATTCAGTAGACGCACTTTGTTTGCGAGATTGATGCTAGTGTGCTGTCTAGCAACTTTGTCGTCTATTCAGCATACGGAGACCAACTGGCCAGAGGAGTTTCCTTACTGGTTACCCTGGGTGCGAGAGTGACCCTTGTCAATGTCGATGCAGGAGGCCAAGTGGTTCTGACCGATATTACAGTGAACAGTAGTTCGTTTCGGATCGTTGAGGTCTATCCGCCCAACGACTGGGTGGGTCGTGTCTCGTTTTTTCGTCAGTTGGGGTCGTTTTTGGTCGATTCGTCACACCTAGTCTTAATGAGGGACTGAAATGCCGTCTTGAGCCCCAAATTAGACAGGGGGCGAGGAGCTAGCGGATGGTCGGGTGATTGATCTGATTTGGCGAGTTTGGTTGATACCGGTTCGATCACCCAAAGAAGGAGATGTAGACGTGGGCCCATAACTGGCTGTCTACCCAGGTATCCAGCTAACTTGGTAGAATGTTAATGAGAAAAGACGATCTAGATTTGGTTGGTTGTCCCACTGCTTAGACTATTTGGACCAAAGACTTCTCTGTACCCGGATGGTGTTAGATGGTAGGCCTAGAATGGCTGCACCGTAGAAGTTCAATCTGTTCTTACTAGACAGAGGGAACTTCCAGCAACAGCTAATTAGATTAGTGCAGCGGGAATTAGTGGGTGTGGTTGTCGAGAATAGGTGGTGGGAGAGGCTTTAGAGATACCCTCAGGTCTTTCGCCACCAAATATAGCAAACACCCTAGATAAGGCTAAAAAGACAGACACTCAAAGATAATCTGTCCCGGGCGAGAATTCCCTAGAGTTACAGGACTTTGCAAAAGTATTAAGACAAGAACGATTTTATCTTTTATGAGGCATATTGACAGAAAATAAACAATTTAATTAAAGTGATTTTATTTGATTGACTCAACAAATGATTTAACAAGAAAAAAGTACTTGTTACAAAATAAATTTAATATTTGTTCACAGCCTTCATTCTGTCAGGCATTGACATCACAAGCTTCTTCAATGATCTAATGGTATCTCCTGCCAAGCAGCTTGTATTTGTTCCCAAATTGTGTCTTGCGAAGTAACATTAGAATTATCAATTCGAGAGGGGGAAATAAGAAAATAGTCAGTCATATCCAAGGATAATAGAGTAATGAATAGTTTCAAAATAACTTGTTTAATAGAAAATAGGAACAATTAAATATAACTTCTTTTTAATACATTTCTTTTACACCCAGTTTTAAATAATCAATATTTATTAGCAATTTACTTGGCTTTTCACCCTGTATTTAGATTTCAGTGAGGTTTTTAGGAAAATCACCCCCTGTCCTAATACTTTTGCACATTATCGGTAGTGTGCAAAAGTGTTAGGACAGGGGGGATTTTAAACTTTATTTTGTTGCCTCATGAAAGATAAAATAGTTCTTGTCCTAATACTTTTGCACAATACTGTAAGTATAGCCAGACAGGCCGAGAAGCATGTGGCTAGTGGGCATCACGAGGCCCAGGATTTCTTCTATGTGCCTCTTTCTTTCAGGACGTAGGCGATCATGGCTTTCCACGTCTCTCTTATCCTTGGTGGCTCTTAGCACGCTTTCTCCTGTTACACCACGCAAACCCCTTCTGTCATCCACCGGCTCAGGCCCTTCAAATAGGTTATTTGCTGCTTTCCCCTGTCTCTTTTTCCTTCTATCTAGCCTGTTAGTATCAGGGTTTCTAGGCCTTCTTCATTGCATGTCCCAAGAACTTTAGCGGTATCTTCCTGATGCTCAGTATTGATTTCCTTTTCATTTCCATCCTTTCCAAAACCTCATTATTGCTCACATGCTCGATCAGTGATATCCGCAGCATCCTTCTGTAGAACCACATTTCAACTGCTTCAAGTTTTTCCTTCATCTTTGATGATATTGTTCAGCATCTGTGAAAATAGGCGCTGAACTGCACCAGGAAGAGATTCATCGAGGTTCCGATTGTTACATTCGAGAGGTCAATACCCCGGAGAGAGAAAAGACTAAAGGCTTTTTTATTAGTAAACTATATTTTTTATCCACTAAAGTTCGAAATTTTGGTTAACTTTCTTTTCTTGTGTCAACGTGGGTAGAAATTAGTACAGGTATACCTCATGTTACGTTTTTCGGGTTAAGCCGTTCTCGATTATGTCGTTGGTTAAAAAAAAAAAAAAAAAAGGAAACAATTTGTATATGTATATTTTTTTCTAAACGTATATGGTTAAATATGACAGACAATGAATGTCTATTATGATTAATCATGAGCCATTCTAAACATCGTATTTTGGCTTCAATTTCAAGTGAAATTAGACAAAAAATATCCAAATGTTAGAGAATTTTTGTCTTTATTTTCACCTGAAATTAAAACCAAAATACGATGTTTAGAACAGCTCAAGACTAAACATAATAGATATTCATTGTCTGTTATGTTTAGAAAAGCATCTGCTGTCTCGATACACACACACACACACACATATATATATATATGGAAAAATAAAAATCAAGTTTAAGACATTTTATTCGACTTTACACCTGTCCAGCACAAGTACTGGAGTCGTAATATAACTAAGAAACCGTTAAAAGCACATAAAATCATGTTACTGTACTGTTGTTGCTGACGATCTATAGCCATCTACGTCTGAGATGCAAATAAACAAATTGAATGTAAATATTGGTAAATTTAACATAAATTAGTTTATTTTCTACGATTGAAAATTATTTTTAATAACTATTTGATCTTACAAAATCATTTTATATACTGTCTTAGAGCAAACCACACTCACAAATAAAGTCTGCAATGTCAGTCAGTTAAGTGCCGTACGTGATACACGCTTGGGTGGTCATGTCTCGAAATAAGACATGACTGACCAGGCAGAGGATTATCCCGCAGAAGGTTGCCATTGCCTTCTGCGGTAGATTGGTTGCCGATCAAGGCTATAGAACCCAATCTGTCCTGTTATTTAACCCATAGCTAGATGACGAAGATATATATTATTAAGCAGTTATTAGGCGGGAGTCAGTTTATTACTTCATAACAATAGAAAACCGATCCCCCACTTTATGCCCAGCAGAAACCTTAATCATGTTTCTAACTATTATATTCAGTCAGTCAAGTGCCATACGTGATACACGCTTGGGCGATCACGTCTTGAAAGAGACATGACTGACTGGGAAGAAGATTATCCCTCAGTAGGTTGCCATTGTATTCTGCGGTAGACTGGTTGCCAACCAAGGCTATAGAACCAAATCTGTTCTGTTATTTGACTATTAGCTAGAGGGAGAAGATATGTATTATATTATTAAGCAAGAATTAGAGGTGGATCAGTTTCTTACTTCATAACAATAGAAAACCGATCCCCCACTTTATGCCCAGTAGCAGCCGTAATCATGTTTCTAACTATTATATTCAGTCAGTCAGTTAAGTGCTATACGTGTTACATGCTTTAGGCGATCATGTCTCGAAAGAGACATACATGACTGACTGGGCAGAAGATTATCTCGCAGTAGGTTGCCATTGCTTTCTGCGGGAGATTGGTTGCCGATCAAGGCTATAGAACCAAATTAAGTTCTATTATTTAACCCATGACTGGAGGGAACAGACGGATTAATACCGTTCTCAAGGGTATTTGTGCGTAAGTGAATGCAATGAATACATCTGGTAAATCGAACTCAGCTCCCCGATTTGTCGTTCCGAGTCGATATCCACTGCACCACAACGCACATCCACAATGCACGTCTGCGATGTACTGTCACCAAATTATAAACAATATTTTACAAGTATGTACATTCATGTATTCATAAAGTTAGACGACTTTCTATTTCTGTACTTATATCAAAAAATAAAATTTATTTGTTTGTAAGCTTAAAATAGATTCTTATTGGCCATATATTATTAAATTTTGAAATTTTCAGAGTCTCAGAAAATTAATTCACCCTTAAAATAAATTTATAAAAATAAGTGAAACATGATGAAACCACATTGTATAAATGGAAAACACTTAGATTTTAAAAAAATTTAGGGGTCTTTGATATTTTACGGAAGTTTAATATTAACAAAATGTTACAGTTTTTAACGTAAATTTTGAAAAATTCAAACTTACAGAAAATTAATTTATCCTTAAGATAAATTAATGAAAATTATTGTAACATGAGGAACACATTAGGTATCAATGTAAAACGCTTAGATTTTTAAAAAAATTAGGGGTCTTCGATATTTTACGAAAGTTTAAATATTAACAAAATACTACAGTTTTGAACGTAAATTTTGAAAAATTCAAACTTTCAGAAAATTAATTTATCCTTAATAGATTAATGAAAATTATAACATGAAAACATTTGGTATCAATAGAAAACGTTAAGATTTTAAAGACTTTTAGGGGTTTTCGATACTTTACGGAGGTTTAAAAAATTTACAAATGCGTTGAAATAAATAAGTAAAATACAAAATTTGGAATTGTTATTTGTGGTTTAGCCTAGTGTCAAGTAAATTCGACTTAAGTTACCTCTCCTGGAACAAATTACTGATGTAATGTATTGATACCAGCACGTGAAATTTTAGCGTCTTTTTTTGTGGTGAAAAACACATTGATTTGGAAGTTCTTGCAAAAATCGAATAATTGCCTGATTTTAATGAAACTTTCAGGACTAATACAAAAATGAATTAAATTATTTTAAACATTATTATTTAGAAAATCTTGATAAAATATATTTTTACATTTGTTACCCCCCACCACATACACACTTATTTAATCTAATAAAATTTCGATAAATTAAATTTTGTGATATTATGTTTATATTAATTAAAAGCTGAACTCCTTAAAGAATTTAAAATATTTTTTTTTTATAAAATATGGATATACTCTGCCGAATCGTAAAAAATGCAATAAAATTAAGACATAAGAAATTTTAATTGCTTTTATAAATAAGATATATCATGACGCTATTGTTATCAGAAAAAATACGATTAATAATTAATTTTTTACAAGAATTGTGTTCATTTTCAGTATTTACATTATTCGAACTATTATCCTCATCTTTGTTGCCATTTGTACGACGTTTCGGTCTTCTTCAGGTTGTAGGATTTTCGAACCGAATCCTTTATTACAATCACTGGGGCATATAATCTTCATTGCCTAAAGCCTCGATTGGAAGTCATGAGTTATATCCCTCTAATCCTGCAAGTTACTTGTTCACCACTACTGTAGCCTGGTATTGAACTCAGAGTCAAGTCAGGAACTAACCAACGTCTATATCCATATCCACTGAACCATGTGTCCTTAAGGACAAGAACTGAATTTTGGTGACTTATAAACCAAATGTCCAGTATTCTTCCCCCCCCCCTCCACCAGAGTTCATATTGCAATTTTTGATGTTAATGGTTTTCTCTAGTATTTTTACCAGAGCTCATATTGCAATTTTTTTTTAGAAAATTAGAATAATTTATAAAGTTTTAAATCTTAAATTTCTGCATTATTTTGTACCGGTTAGATGATATTGTTATTTAGTGAAAACTACATTTACTCATCATAAATTGAAAAGCTAACTACAATTCACCGAACATCAATATTTAAAGATAAATTAATATGTGTGTGTGTATATATATATATATATATATTAGCATGCACCACACAAGTACCCTTTCACGATCCCTTAGGCAATATTTATACACAAATAGATGGTATTGCGATGGGATCTCCTTTAGGTCCCCTCTTTTCTAATTATTATATGGCAAATCTAGAAAATAAAATAATTAATGACAACAATAAACCCTCTATATATGTAAGATATATAGATGACATCTTTGTTTTAGCTAAGAATATCGATCAAATTAAATATCTTAAAAACAAATTTGAAAGTCACTCCGTCCTGAAATTTACATTAGAACTTAATATTAATAACAAACTCCCATTCCTTGATGTATTCATTGATTCTAGCACACATAAATTTACTACTTCTCTATATAGGAAACCAACTAGCATAAATTCGTGTCTTCTTAATTATAATAGTGAATGTCCCCAACGATATAAGTTAGCTGTTATAAAAAACTTACTTCAACGCACACAAATGATATCTTCTTCGAAATCTATATTTTATAAAGAATTACACAACATTAAGCAAACACTAGTCAATAATGGATTTCCTAACTCCGTTATTGATCAACAAATTAAAATGTATCTCACCAAACTTAACAATAGCTCTAACAATAATGATAATATTAATAATAATGGTTTACATCAAAATAAACATAACACTATTAACTTATACTATTGCAACCAAATACATAATAATTATAAACAAGATGAAAAAACTCTCAAAAACATAATACGTAGAAATGTTAAACCAGTCGAAAGTAATAATCAAATTAAACTCATTATATATTATAAAAAGTTTAAAACAATTGACCTCATAGTCTATAATAACCCAACAGGCACTAAACTAAATTCTTTACAAAAAACCAATGTAGTGTACCAATTTACATGCCCATTCAGAGATTGCATCTCTGATACTACTCAAAAACCTAGTACATATATTGGTTTTACCACAACCACGCTCTCCCGTAGACTTACATGTCATCTTTCTGATCAGAGTACTATTAAACAACATTTCTCTGAAAAACATAAACATGTAGGTAATATCAGACAGATTTTGGTCAACAATACGGTGATCCTTACTCATACACACAGTAAGAGGAACCTGCAGATATTGGAGGCCATGTACATCAAATCAAAACAACCAACACTCAATAAAATCAACTTTAAAACAGGAAATAACATATTACATTGCATTTGACTAGATGGTTTTGTTGTCATTTCGCGCTATCCCGCGGTGTGACGTCATAAAACCGCATCGCAAACTTAAGAACTGCGTTTATTATTTTTGGTAACTATTGCCGTTGCCAAGCGGAGTTTTATGTCAACACAAAATAAAATCGTCGGTGATGGTGGATTTTATAATATTTCAGTTTAAACTACCTCTCTGAAGATGGCTCATGTGAGCCGAAAGCTTAGAAGAAAACCAATAAATAATTATCCAAATGTTGGAGAATTTTTGTCTTTATTTTCAACCGAAATTAAAGCAAAAATACGACGTTTAGAACGGCTCATGATTAAACATAATAGACATTCATTGTCTCTTATATTTAATAGCATATGTCTGGAAAATTACTTGCTGCCTCGATATACTAAATTTAAGTTACATGATGCCGCAGCATTAAATGATCCCACCGCTAAGAAATTGCAATGGAACCTCATAAAACGTCAAATGCACACAGCCAAACAGGAATTACAAGAAATCAACACTGAAATTGTACACATCAAAGAAATTTTACAGTCTTCTACCACAAGTGAAAAATTCAAGGAAATATTGGATTTATTATACAATACAACACAAAAGGAACATGAATCCCATAAACAAGTCATCCAAAAAAAGCTAAACAAATTATATAAAGGAAAAATACTCTTACCAAACATCAATGACAACTTCATTAACCTATCGGATTACCAACTTACTCCAGATGAAATAGAATTCCTTAATCTCGGACCAAATTTTCATGTCGCACGGAAACCTAATTCAATGTTTAAACAAATGGAAATTGAAGCTTTATACCAACAAATACTTCAACTCGAACAGGATAACCATATTACTACACAGGTAGGCTTAAAAGAATTACTCAAAGCTGAATCAATCAAACACCGTTACCATAAAAATCCTAATGATATTATAAATATGCCTCTCATAAAAGCAGCCACACATCTAAAAAATAACAAAAATATTGTTATCCGACGTGCCGATAAAACCAATACTTTTGTTATTTTAAACAAACAGGAATATTACTCCAAATTACAGGCCATTCTCGACGATCACAACAAATTTAAAAAATTAACTTGTAATACCACAACCCAACTTAAAAAACATATTAATAAACTCATTACTGCAAACAATGCTGAAATAGGATCCTATAAACTTCAAAAGATTATAGGTGATTATCAGCCCGGCTACCTTTATGGAAATGTAAAAATCCATAAAAAAGATCATCCCCTCCGACCTATCATTTCTCAAATACCCACACCAATATACAACCTTTCCAAAACACTTAACAAACTAATTACTCCCTATCTTCCTAGTAAATATAGCATTAACTCCACGGACGAATTTTTACAGATTCTCCATTCCGTAAAACCTAATAATCAAATGATTGCATCTTTGGATGTTCAAAACTTATTCACAAATGTTCCCGTCCAGGAAACAATTGACATCATTATCCGTGATGTATACAACCATGCTACTCTCCCATCAATCAATATTAAACCCACTATATTAAAAAAACTATTATTAGCATGCACCACACAAGTACCCTTTCACGATCCCTTAGGCAATATTTATACACAAATAGATGGTATTGCGATGGGATCTCCTTTAGGTCCCCTCTTTTCTAATTATTATATGGCAAATCTAGAAAATAAAATAATTAATGACAACAATAAACCCTCTATATATGTAAGATATATAGATGACATCTTTGTTTTAGCTAAGAATATCGATCAAATTAAATATCTTAAAAACAAATTTGAAAGTCACTCCGTCCTGAAATTTACATTAGAACTTAATATTAATAACAAACTCCCATTCCTTGATGTATTCATTGATTCTAGCACACATAAATTTACTACTTCTCTATATAGGAAACCAACTAGCATAAATTCGTGTCTTCTTAATTATAATAGTGAATGTCCCCAACGATATAAGTTAGCTGTTATAAAAAACTTACTTCAACGCACACAAATGATATCTTCTTCGAAATCTATATTTTATAAAGAATTACACAACATTAAGCAAACACTAGTCAATAATGGATTTCCTAACTCCGTTATTGATCAACAAATTAAAATGTATCTCACCAAACTTAACAATAGCTCTAACAATAATGATAATATTAATAATAATGGTTTACATCAAAATAAACATAACACTATTAACTTATACTATTGCAACCAAATACATAATAATTATAAACAAGATGAAAAAACTCTCAAAAACATAATACGTAGAAATGTTAAACCAGTCGAAAGTAATAATCAAATTAAACTCATTATATATTATAAAAAGTTTAAAACAATTGACCTCATAGTCTATAATAACCCAACAGGCACTAAACTAAATTCTTTACAAAAAACCAATGTAGTGTACCAATTTACATGCCCATTCAGAGATTGCATCTCTGATACTACTCAAAAACCTAGTACATATATTGGTTTTACCACAACCACGCTCTCCCGTAGACTTACATGTCATCTTTCTGATCAGAGTACTATTAAACAACATTTCTCTGAAAAACATAAACATGTAGGTAATATCAGACAGATTTTGGTCAACAATACGGTGATCCTTACTCATACACACAGTAAGAGGAACCTGCAGATATTGGAGGCCATGTACATCAAATCAAAACAACCAACACTCAATAAAATCAACTTTAAAACAGGAAATAACATATTACATTGCATTTGACTAGATGGTTTTGTTGTCATTTCGCGCTATCCCGCGGTGTGACGTCATAAAACCGCATCGCAAACTTAAGAACTGCGTTTATTATTTTTGGTAACTATTGCCGTTGCCAAGCGGAGTTTTATGTCAACACAAAATAAAATCGTCGGTGATGGTGGATTTTATAATATTTCAGTTTAAACTACCTCTCTGAAGATGGCTCATGTGAGCCGAAAGCTTAGAAGAAAACCAATAAATAATTATCCAAATGTTGGAGAATTTTTGTCTTTATTTTCAACCGAAATTAAAGCAAAAATACGACGTTTAGAACGGCTCATGATTAAACATAATAGACATTCATTGTCTCTTATATTTAATAGCATATGTCTGGAAAATTACTTGCTGCCTCGATATACTAAATTTAAGTTACATGATGCCGCAGCATTAAATGATCCCACCGCTAAGAAATTGCAATGGAACCTCATAAAACGTCAAATGCACACAGCCAAACAGGAATTACAAGAAATCAACACTGAAATTGTACACATCAAAGAAATTTTACAGTCTTCTACCACAAGTGAAAAATTCAAGGAAATATTGGATTTATTATACAATACAACACAAAAGGAACATGAATCCCATAAACAAGTCATCCAAAAAAAGCTAAACAAATTATATAAAGGAAAAATACTCTTACCAAACATCAATGACAACTTCATTAACCTATCGGATTACCAACTTACTCCAGATGAAATAGAATTCCTTAATCTCGGACCAAATTTTCATGTCGCACGGAAACCTAATTCAATGTTTAAACAAATGGAAATTGAAGCTTTATACCAACAAATACTTCAACTCGAACAGGATAACCATATTACTACACAGGTAGGCTTAAAAGAATTACTCAAAGCTGAATCAATCAAACACCGTTACCATAAAAATCCTAATGATATTATAAATATGCCTCTCATAAAAGCAGCCACACATCTAAAAAATAACAAAAATATTGTTATCCGACGTGCCGATAAAACCAATACTTTTGTTATTTTAAACAAACAGGAATATTACTCCAAATTACAGGCCATTCTCGACGATCACAACAAATTTAAAAAATTAACTTGTAATACCACAACCCAACTTAAAAAACATATTAATAAACTCATTACTGCAAACAATGCTGAAATAGGATCCTATAAACTTCAAAAGATTATAGGTGATTATCAGCCCGGCTACCTTTATGGAAATGTAAAAATCCATAAAAAAGATCATCCCCTCCGACCTATCATTTCTCAAATACCCACACCAATATACAACCTTTCCAAAACACTTAACAAACTAATTACTCCCTATCTTCCTAGTAAATATAGCATTAACTCCACGGACGAATTTTTACAGATTCTCCATTCCGTAAAACCTAATAATCAAATGATTGCATCTTTGGATGTTCAAAACTTATTCACAAATGTTCCCGTCCAGGAAACAATTGACATCATTATCCGTGATGTATACAACCATGCTACTCTCCCATCAATCAATATTAAACCCACTATATTAAAAAAACTATTATTAGCATGCACCACACAAGTACCCTTTCACGATCCCTTAGGCAATATTTATACACAAATAGATGGTATTGCGATGGGATCTCCTTTAGGTCCCCTCTTTTCTAATTATTATATGGCAAATCTAGAAAATAAAATAATTAATGACAACAATAAACCCTCTATATATGTAAGATATATAGATGACATCTTTGTTTTAGCTAAGAATATCGATCAAATTAAATATCTTAAAAACAAATTTGAAAGTCACTCCGTCCTGAAATTTACATTAGAACTTAATATTAATAACAAACTCCCATTCCTTGATGTATTCATTGATTCTAGCACACATAAATTTACTACTTCTCTATATAGGAAACCAACTAGCATAAATTCGTGTCTTCTTAATTATAATAGTGAATGTCCCCAACGATATAAGTTAGCTGTTATAAAAAACTTACTTCAACGCACACAAATGATATCTTCTTCGAAATCTATATTTTATAAAGAATTACACAACATTAAGCAAACACTAGTCAATAATGGATTTCCTAACTCCGTTATTGATCAACAAATTAAAATGTATCTCACCAAACTTAACAATAGCTCTAACAATAATGATAATATTAATAATAATGGTTTACATCAAAATAAACATAACACTATTAACTTATACTATTGCAACCAAATACATAATAATTATAAACAAGATGAAAAAACTCTCAAAAACATAATACGTAGAAATGTTAAACCAGTCGAAAGTAATAATCAAATTAAACTCATTATATATTATAAAAAGTTTAAAACAATTGACCTCATAGTCTATAATAACCCAACAGGCACTAAACTAAATTCTTTACAAAAAACCAATGTAGTGTACCAATTTACATGCCCATTCAGAGATTGCATCTCTGATACTACTCAAAAACCTAGTACATATATTGGTTTTACCACAACCACGCTCTCCCGTAGACTTACATGTCATCTTTCTGATCAGAGTACTATTAAACAACATTTCTCTGAAAAACATAAACATGTAGGTAATATCAGACAGATTTTGGTCAACAATACGGTGATCCTTACTCATACACACAGTAAGAGGAACCTGCAGATATTGGAGGCCATGTACATCAAATCAAAACAACCAACACTCAATAAAATCAACTTTAAAACAGGAAATAACATATTACATTGCATTTGACTAGATGGTTTTGTTGTCATTTCGCGCTATCCCGCGGTGTGACGTCATAAAACCGCATCGCAAACTTAAGAACTGCGTTTATTATTTTTGGTAACTATTGCCGTTGCCAAGCGGAGTTTTATGTCAACACAAAATAAAATCGTCGGTGATGGTGGATTTTATAATATTTCAGTTTAAACTACCTCTCTGAAGATGGCTCATGTGAGCCGAAAGCTTAGAAGAAAACCAATAAATAATTATCCAAATGTTGGAGAATTTTTGTCTTTATTTTCAACCGAAATTAAAGCAAAAATACGACGTTTAGAACGGCTCATGATTAAACATAATAGACATTCATTGTCTCTTATATTTAATAGCATATGTCTGGAATATATATATATATATATATATTATAGTTATAATACCAATATTGACAAAATTAATTCTGTCAAGATTATCGATAATTAAACTACAAATGAGATCGTCTTGAAACCCACCGGGAACTAACCCGGAGTGAAAAGAAGGGGAAGAAAAATGAACCAAACGAAATACCTGAACAAAAAACAAGCATTCGTGAGAAAGAAGAAAACCCCAAGACGCAAACCTTAACAATAAAGAGATCAATACGAAAGCGTGTGGAGGTTTAAAGAAAGACATGATTGAATCCCAGATGTAAGGTGGAAAATCTTTAATGTAGGAGTCGTAGTTATTGTTGCAGGCTGTGTCAGGAAGAAAAGTTGGCAGTCATCACCTTCATGGTCCTGTTGAATGAAAGATCTGAGGTCTTAACGTAGGCTGTTGAAAAAAAACTTTGGAATGTTATGAATTTGGATGAACTTTGTTTCTCGCATAAATTTGTTTTTCTTCTTCCCTGGTGTTTTGTGCCTCCTTCTTTCCTCATACTATTACTCTTCAACTTCTGGTGGTCATGTATATAGAGTGGCATTTTGCTCTCTTTCCTACATATTACCTGATGATACCTAACAGTAGAAACCCAGGTAGTATAGTGGACCAGTAATTTTTGCCTTATCGTGTATTTTCTTTCCTCTACCGAGTGCCCATGGCTTAGAGGTAGAATCAATGACTGATGTCATTTCGGTTTGGTTTCAATCCTGGCTAGAAGCAATTGGATGTCTAACAATACTGATGAGCTGTAATACAGCAAAACAGGACTGTCTGTGAATTACTATATATATATATATATATATATATATATATATATTAATTATAGTTATAATACCAATATTGACAAAACTAATTCTGTCAAGATTATCAATAATTAAACTACAAATGAGATCGTCTTGAAACCCACCGGGAACTAACCCGGAGGGAAAAAGAAGGGGAAGAAAAGAAGAAACAAACGAAATACTTGAACAAAAAGTCAAGCATTCGTGAGAAAGAAAAAAAAACCCAAGAGCCAATTTTCCCTGACGAGCTGTTAAGCGAAACCGTGGTAGATTGTTGGCTCACCCTTAGATTTTCGTGTGTGTGTGTGTGTATATATATATATATATATATATATATATATATATAAATAAACGTACCGATTTTTGTAAATAAGAGCGTTCATAGACAACGTTATCACAAAATAAGAACGAAATTTATAGTCAATTTAAAGCCAAAGTACCTAAAATTCAATAAAATATTAGATTACGGAGTAGCTAAAAGCTATATAAAAAAACGCTGACGTTATATTCCTTTATAAATTCTACAGATATATCCACCGTAGAACAACATTATATACACTTCTGTATGTCATTCAATGTCAATACCTAAAATAAATAGCTACCGCCGTGTTAAAAATCCATTTTTTAAAATATTTATGATCAAAGTAAGTAATATTTGTTTCAAATCAGTTAAAGTAAACTTTAAATCAGTTAATATTTCTCACATAAGTTTCATATATATATATAAAAGGCAATCTGTGTGACTGTTCCCTATGCACGCCTACATTTTTTTAAGCTACGCCATTCAAACTCTCTAGGGACGTATATCTACAAGGAAGCCAGGTCGACATATACTTTTAGCCAATTTGTTTATATTTCTAAGATGACATTGTTCGGACTGTTACCCTGATCATCGTTGACACATTCATGTGAATATAGTAACAAAGATAAGGGCGACAGTCCGTAAATAGTGTCAATAAAATCAGCGATGTTTGGCGATTTCAAAATGATAACTCTTTTTAGACAATTTAGTTTTGAAATAAAGCAATGCATTTTGCTCGCTGGAAATATATGTAATTTATTGGCATGGAATTAAAATAAAAGCTACAAGGATAATTTTCATTTTTTTAAAAATTCATTTTAAACCTGAGGTATCGTGAATCTTTGGAGGTACCTACTTTTTTGACCACTATTCAAGTTCCTGGCTGACCAGTACGACCGGCACCCTCCCTGTAATTTTTTTGCCTTTTTTTCTTTTTACTGTTTCAGTGCATTCTTATCGATTAAACCCTAAACTTTCAGATTGGCGAAAAAAATTCAACATTTAAAAATTTTTAGTGGGTGTTCAGTTTCCCATACAACGTTCTAGTAAATCGATCCCCCATACTGGAAACACTCGCTTTGGGGTCAAGTAAAAGCCATTCTTGAGGTTTTCGAAGAACTTAAACTTTGGAAAAAATAAATAAAAATAAAATGAAAAACAAAAAAATTATAGGGGGAGGCCGGTCGTACAGGTCCGCCAATTTGCTTAACATTTGAAAAAGCTAAAAGTGTAGAATTGAATATGGTATCAAATATCGCATTCTGTAAATACTTTTTCTAATTTTACTCTTTTCATTTTCTTTTGATTATTTTAGTTACTTAAATCAAACCAACGCCAGTAGTGGTGTTGCTTGACTCTAATAAATGAAAAAGTAATTTAATTAAAACTAAACTAGCAGAATTTGTAGAATTCCTGGTTGCAATAATAAACTGTTTATTTAATGTTTTTGCATTAATTTGTGACCCAAAACCGAAAGGGAAAAGCTGGTCAACACTAATTATACTTACACCGAGCTAATTAGATTCGCGACCCTGTCACTCTAGCTATCTCCATTCAGCCCAACATATTCAAGGGAGTCTTACTAAAAACATCTAAAATGTAAAAGACTGTAATATTTGGTATCTTTGTGGGTATAATTGACAAAGAAGTGGATACAAATATTAGCGTTGAGAGGAATATTTTATTTTCTTATTTTGACATACTTTCGTGTTAAGTGTCTGGTAGCGACAGAACACATGTTGCCTGCTTAGAAGCCAGAGAGGGACTGGCTAATCCTTTAGGTCAAGCATGGGTCAGGGAGATAGAGAGAGTAGGGGAAAGAGAAATAGTAGCAGAGAAAGAAAAGGGAATAGATTTGGGTATCTTAGTTCTTGGGAGTTATTTAGAGACAGAGAGGGTAAAAGAAACAATGTATTCTCTGCATGGTAGTAGTATCTGACCTGAGGTCATTTTGGTCCATTCCTACAAGACTTAAACATATACAAATACACTTTACTTTACAGCAATTTTCTCATAATAATAGATAACTTATTTAGTTAGACATTTCATTTTTCACCTATGTCTACAAGATGGCGGTATATTTTGTTAACTCCCTACTTTCCCACAATCGATGTTTTTATAAGCAACTTACGATTTAAAATGATTTTAACAAATATTCGGAAAATGTCATTTTTACGCAAGAACTGATATTCAAGTTAAATGTGTTATGCTTGCTTCTAATAAACAGAAAGCATTTCAATGAAACTAAATGAATAGAATTCTTGAATACAGCATAAAAAACGGGTTTAGTAATACTCTTTGTTTGATTTTAGGCATTTCTTCCTTTTATTAGATACTTAAACGATACCGACACCAATGAGGGGTTAATATTTAGTCATATCGGAGTACAATTGCTGGTAAACTAGTTTCTTATCATAATTGTGTAAATTTGTTTGTTTTTTCGACAATATATACGCTATTTTAACTTTTTTTTAACCGCTATTCTGATTTGTCTGGTTCCAAAACTTCCGAATTGGTAAAGTTCTACTTGTGCTACAATGACTGCGAAAAAATAAAATAAGAATCAAGATGGAGAAAGGAAATTGGTTTACTTACCGGAAACCGCCATTTGTGCATGCACCATTCTCCAATTCAAGAGTTCCAAAAGCATAAGGCAGCAGAAAAAAGTTTTCATTTTTTTTTTTTTGTTTTTGATAAAAATCAAATAAAGTTGGTTTTGTCCTTATTTGTCAAGATACTTTTTTTTAAAAATCTGTAGATATGTATTTGGCAATATTATAAACTTTTTTAAACTTCTTTTTATTAATTGTATTTTTCTTTCTGAAAAGAGTTCAATCGATAGCGGATTTTTACTCCCGAAAGATTTTAACAGAAAGAGAAAGAAAAAAAAAAAGGAAAATATATATCAATTTTTTTTTATTTCTTTCCTGGGGGGAAAAAAGGGGTTAAAAGGCGTTCACCTCTTAGTTTTCCCACCTTTTTTTTTTCTCCCTCCCTCACGCACACATTTTAGCTAACGTCTCTTGGATTCTTTTTACCTATCGCCTTTTTTAATCCTTGACAGTAAGCGCGTTCTTTCGTTGGCCAAAAAAAGAGACAAATCTTAATGAGCGGGCCATAAATACGAATGCTTTATATAGCACGGCTGCTTTTTCCTGTGTCCGGTAATTGAAGCCCCTCCTTTTTAAGAGTGGGGTGAAGTGTCAAGGAAAATACTGATCACATTATTGTCGTCGTCGTCATCTCGTTCCCAAATCTTTCAATCATCACCTTGCTCTTCGAGGCTTTCTCTCTGTACAAGGAGGTTACGACGCCGAATTATCCTTATCACGTGAGATTTGAGAAACTAATGGGCGTTCTCGAAGAGTAAGAAAAAAAGAGAGCGACAAATGAAAAACTAAAGGATTTTCTTGAAATTAAACAGCCGAGAAGGAAAGAAAAAGGTCCAAATAACAATAGCGTGAAGAGAGAAAGAAAGAAGAAAGAAAGAAGTCAAAATAACAAGTGTAAAGAGAAAAAGAAAGGAAAGAAAAAGAAAGAAAGAAAGAAAGAAAGAAGGAAAGAATGCGGACAAAATAACAATTGTGTTAAGAGAGAAAGAAAGAAAGAAAGAAAGAAAGAAAGAAGGCAAAATAACAAGTGTAAAGAGAAAAATAAAGGAAAGAAGGAAAGAAAGAAGGAAAGAATGCGGGCAAAATAACAATTGTGTTAAGAGAGAAAGAAAGAAGTCCAAATAACAAGTGTAGAGAGAAAAAGAAAGGAAAGAAAGAAAGGAAGAAAAAGGAAAGAAGGAAGGAAAGAAGAAAAGAATGCGGACAAAATAACAATTGTGTTAAAAGAGAAAGAAAGAAAGAAAGAAAGAAAGAAGTCAAAATAAGTGTAAAGAGAAAAAGAAAGGAAAGAAGAAAAGAAAGAAGGGAAGAAAGAAGGAAGGAAAGAAGAAAAGAAAGAAGGGAAGAAAGAAGGAAGGAAAGAAGAAAAGAATGCAGACAAAATAACAATTGTGTTAAAAGAGAAAGAAGGAAGTCAAACTAGCAACAATGTAAAAAAGTGATTTTCTACGCGCAACTTAGATGTGGCACAAGGCGGAAAGTTTGGGGCACCCAGTGAGAATCGAACCCCCTACTCAAGTGCAATGATTCTAGCGAGACAAGTTTGATAGGTATTACTCTACGCCGAGATGACCAAAGAAGGAAAGAATGAAGACGAAATAGCAATAGTGTAGAGAAAGGAAGAAAAAAATAAAGGACAACAAAACAGTGGAAAATGCGAAATAAATAAATAGATAAGAAAGAAAGAAAGAAAGAAAGAAAGAGGGCAAAATAACAACAGTGTAATGAGAGAAAGAAAGATGAAAAGAAAGAATGAAATAAAGATAACATTAGTGTAAAAAGACAAAGAAAGAAAGAATGTTAAATGTTAAAACGCTTTAGAGGAAAAATTGCAGAGCCGTTCCAGCACAACTTTGTATTACGTCATATACTACGTATGCGAATAGATAGTGACTATCCTACTGGCAGACTGGGTGGAATGGCTGGGTACCAATGACCTTTAGCTGCTCAGTCATTTCCGAAAAGGAAACATTCTAATCACTCGGCTATGCACCTATATATATATATATATATATATATATATATATATATATATGAATGTCTATTATGTTTAATCATGAGCCGTTCTAAACATCGTATTTTCTGTCCTGTTATTTAACCCATAACTGGAAGGAAGAGACGGATTAATACCTTTCCCAAGGGTATTTGCGCGTAAGTGAATGCAATGAATTCAACTGGAATTCGAACTCGGCTATCCGATTTCTTGAATTATCAATAAAAACGGAAAATGGACAATATCGATGAGGAAGAAATGTGCTTAGATGGACATTAGTTGGAGGCCATGTATGTAATCCTTATGTTTACGTAGCAAAAGTCTCAAACAGAACAAATTCATAGCAGGGTTCGAAACCGGTTAGCTGGATTGTTTTTCAGTTTTACTTTTTACCATGTGGGGGTGATAAATTGTCTCTCTTTATGTTGGTCATGAAATTTTGTGCCACTAATCTAATATATACAGGGTGTCCACAAAGTCTGGGTGCACTTTAAAAACTTTATAACTTTATTTGTATTTGTGAAAGAAATAATCTGTAAAAAAAAATGTTATAAAGTTTGATGTATCTAGTTTTAAGTATAGTTATTGAATAACTTTTTACCACAAAATTTGCAACAATTTTTAGATAAGTAAACAGACGGATCGGAAGGTGTAGACAATTTCATTGGCCTCTACGTTCGCCAGATTTGATTCCATTAGATTTTTTGATGAGGACATGTGAAACAATTGTGTATGCAACCAAACCTAGTTCATTTGATTTGAAAGCTAAAATAACTAATGGGATTTGTAAATCAGTTGGCAAATGTTTTCCATGAACTGCAAAATCGTGTTACCCTTTGTATTGCTAATGATGGAGGACATATGGAAACTTAAATAAAATTTCAATAAAACCTTAAAAAATACTGATTTATTTCTTTCTAATCCTTTCTACAAATTATTTCTATCGTAAATACAAATGAAGTTATACAGACGGAAGCTTACTTTTTTCCTTTACTTCTTTTTCAAATGGATTTAATTTTTTTTTTTTTTTTTTTTTTTTTTCAGATTGAAAAAAACTTTGAGAGTTTTGGAGATTAACAAAGATGGCCGACCAAGAAGTATGCTCCAGGATTGAACAGAAGTCAGTTATCAAGTTTTTGGTTGCTGAAGGGTGCAAACCAGTTGAAATTCATAGGAGAATGTCAACTGTGCATGGTGTCACATGTTTCAGCCAAAAAATGTCTACAAGTAAGTTAAATTGTTTAAAGAAGGACGGAGCAGTGTTGAGGATGAAGACAGTCCTGAAAGCCCTACAGAAGTGAAGTCTCCTGAGGTGATCAAATCAGTCAATGACCTCATTCAGTCTGACAGAAGGGTGACAGTGGATGACATTGCAAGGTCTTTGAGCCTATCTGTTGGGATAGCACACAAAATTGTCCATGATGACCTTGCCTACTCGAAGGTCAGCTCACACAGCAGCCCAAACGGTGCAGACCATCAACGAGATGGGCTGGGAACTGCTCCCTCATCTCCCTTACAGCCTAGACCTTGCCCTTTCAGACTTTCACCTGTTTGGTCCCTTGAAAGCGTTCACGAGAGGCATGAGGTTTGAAAGTGAGCGATTGGCTGAGACATCAGTTCAAAGATTTTTACGCTGAGGGAACACGGAAGCTTGTGCACAGATGGGAAAAATGTGTGACGCTGCTGGGAGACTACATTGAAAAATTTAAAAAAAGTAAGTTTCTATATGTATTAAAAGTCCTTATACCGAAAAATTCAGCTTATTTATTGAATTACCCTCGTAATTTTTTTAAAGTGCACACAAACTTTATGGACATCCTGTATAGCGTTGAGTTCTGAGCGCCAATATTGTTGTTGTTGCTTTTTTTTTTCAGTACTTTTACTGATAAAAAGTATTTTGGAAAGCAGCTTTTTATCGTAAAGTGCTCGATACGGAGGTAGAGATAGAGCGTTGATAGGTTTAATACAAAGAATTTGTCACTTTAACTGAGCAGATTCATACCAACTTCGAAGTTTCGTGAGAACATCGTTATGGTGTCGTCACTTGTTATGGCCGAGTTTTAAAAGCGGATAAAAAATTCAGCCCTAACGAGCGACGACATCATAACAGTGTCCTCACGAAATCTCGAAGTCGGCATGAATCTGCTCAGTTAAGTGAAAAACTTCTTTGTATTAAACATACAGGGCTATTTGGGTTGAGAATGCATGTCTTAAAATGACACGTTGAAAATGGCTATTTCCCCTCTAAGTTGTATCTGAAGTTACAGATACATACATATATATATATATATATATATATATATATATATATATATATGTGTGTGTGTGTGTGTGTGTGTGTGTGAATACACACACGTATATATATGTGTGTGTGCGCGCATGTATTTCGGTAGCATGAATTCTATAAAAGATGTTTCGTTAAATAATATTATCAGTCAGTCAGTCAGTTAAGTGCCATACGTGATACACGCTTGGGCGATCATGTCTCGAAAGAGACATGACTGACTGGGCAGAAGATTATCCCGCAGTAGGTTGCCATTGTTTCCTGCGGTAGACTGGTTGCCGACCAAGACTATAGAATACAGTCTGTCCTGCTATTTAACCCATAACTGGACGGAAGAGACGGATTAATACCTTTCCCAAGAGTATTTGCGCCTAAGTGAATACAATGGATTCAACTGAAATCCGAACTCGGCTCCCCGGCTTCTCGTTCCGAGCCGATATCCACTGTATCACAATCAGTAAATTTGCCAAAATCAACTTAAGTTTTTATTTATTTTATTTTTAACTTTTATGTAGAGATCCGAAGGCGAATTGGTATGACGAAGGACGCGTTCCAGAAGCTGAGTAAAGTATTAAGACACAGGAAACTGTCACTAGAATCAAAGAAGAGAGTACTGGATTGCTATGTGTTGTCAGTTCTTCAATATGGCAGCTAATGCTGGACAATCTCATCGAAAATGAAAGAAAAACTTGAAGAAACTGAAATGTGGTTCTACAGAAGGATGTTGCGGATATCATGGAGCGAGCATGTGAGTAATGATGAGGTGTTAGAAAGAATGGAAATTAATATTGAGCATCAGGAAGAGACAACTGAAGTTCCTGGGACATATGATGAGGAAGGAGGGCTTGAACAAGCCAGATAGAGGGGGGAAAGAGACAGAGGAAAGCAGCGGATAACATATTTGAAGAGCCTGAGCAGATGGATGACAGAACAGGGGGTCCGAGATGTTACAGGAGAAAGCATGCTGAGCCACCAGGGATAGGGAGACGTGGAAAGCCATGATCACCTACGTTCTGAAAGGACAAGGCACATAGAAGAAGAAGACATTCGTCATCTACACACAAGCCTGTTTCGCTGCATCACAGTTCATCAGTGTGGCTAGACACATCCACTTGCATCTGGCCGGGATCGAAACTCGACCGATTTGGTGTCCGTCGGAGTCGCTACCCCCTAAGCTATAGGTGCTTGGAATCAGGGAAGAGTAACGCATATATCGCAGAAGTGGAAACTGTTTTTAAAATTTTCTTCTCTAGAGAGCTCAATCGTAATGAGACCATAATGTATATATATATTTATTTTTACTAGCAGGGTAGCCCGGCGTTGCTCGGGTGTAATGAAAGCTTTAAAACTAATCCATGGTCCTGGAGCTCAGACTCTTTGGAAGTTGGCATGAAAGACTAAAAAGTAATAGTTGTTTCCAGTTAAAGCGAAACCGTAGACTGAAAGAAAAATGAATGTATGTATGTCAAATTTTGATTTCCTGGTATCGATATCAAATAAGTTTTTTTCGTCGTAAACTGAATTTTAAAGGTTAATAAGTCCTCTGAGTAAATGGTAGCATGGCTGAGACTAAGAACTACAATTATACCTACTTAGAGCCAAACCTGAAGCATAAAATAAAATAAAGGGGCTGAAAAATACAGACATATCGGCAGATAAACAGACACACATACACAAACATCTTGCCTTTTATATATATATATATTATCGATTTTCTGCACTATTGTAAGAACTGCAACCTTGAAACTTCTGAATATCGTTTCTTATGTCTTTGTCTATGAGTGTATCAAATTTGATTAAAATCGGACCACTCCTTCTATAACTCGATTTTTTCGATTATCGATTTTCAATATTTATCGGGGGTACCTCGACACATAACCTAGCTAAGAACTCTCGCAGACGCTTATTGTAAATTTTCAAGAAAATCGGTTCGGCCGTTTCGGAGTCTATAGGTAACGGATACACACGCACACACACACACACACACACACACACACACACACACACCGACACACACACACACACACACACAAAGTTCCATTTATAAATAAGTTTAGATATACTTTCTGTTAAAATGGAATTATATTGCGACAACCGAAATATTTAAAAAAAATGACTTTCGTTTGTCTTAATATCCGTTTTAGTAAATTGTAATTTTTTTCTCGAACATCTTGGAATTTAAATAAATTGAAATTATATTTATGATTATCTATCCTGTTAAATCGTAAGTGCTTTTGAAACAATCTAATCTTTAAATAACTAAAGCGGAAAGAAAGGACTACATATAAACTCCAAGAAAACTGAATGCATGGTAATCAATAAGAAGAGGAGCCCGAAATACCGACTAAAATTTGGTGATGCCAAAATTAAGCAGGTGGAGAAATTTAAATAGCTGGGAAGTGTTCTAAAAGGGGATGGAAAGTGCGATACGGAGATCCGAAGGCTTATTGGCATGGCCAAAAATGCATCCCAGAAGCTGAGTAGGGAAAACTTTTTCTGGAAACAAGGAAGAGATAACTGGATTGTTATGTGATATGTTTACTTCAATAGGGCGGCAAATGCTGGACCATGAAATCAAAAATAAAGGAAAGAATTGAAGCAGCCGAAATGTGGTTCTACAGAAGGGTGCTGAGGATACCATGAATTGAAAATGTGAGCAACGATGAAGTTTGTAGGAAATGAAAACGAAAAGAAAACTGATACTTAATATCTGGAAAAGACAGCTGATGTTTCTGTGACGTCGTAATAAAGAAGGGCTTGAAGAATTTGATAATCACAGAACAGACAGAAGGGGAAAAGAGACAGGGGAAAGCAACGCGTGGCATATATGATTGGTTTGAGGAAATTGGTTTTGGGTTGTAACAAGAGAAATGGTGTTCTGTGTCACAAAAAATAAAAAGATGTAGAGAAAGAAAGGACTACATATAAACTACAAGAAAACTGAATGCATGGTCATCAATAAGAAGAGGAGCCCGAAATACCGACTACAAGTTGGTGATACCAAAATTAAACAGGTGGAGAAATTTAAATAGCTGGGAAGTGTTCTAAAAGAGGATGGAAAGTGCGATATGGAGATCCGAAGGCGAATTGGCATTGCCAAAAATGCATTCCAGAAGCTGAGTAGAGTATTAAGAGACAGAAAAATTTCACTAGAAAACAAAGAAGAAGGGTGACCACTTGGGAATACCAGGCACTGTAAGCGTTCAGTGACGGATGTGCGTTGTGGTGCCGTGGATATCGGCTTGGAAAGAGAAATCGGTGAGCCGAGTTCGAATTCCAGTTGAGTACCCTGCATTCACTTCAGCACTGGTACCCTTGGGAAAGGAAGGTATTAATCCGTCACTTCCCTCCAGTTATTAAATAACAGGATGGGGCTTGGATGCAACCCATCTAGTGTTGGTGTCACAATAAAAACACCCTTGGTAGCCCTGGCGAAGCATCAGGTATTCAGCTATTTGACAAGATTATGAATTTCGCTGCAAAACTGCGCCAGGGTTCCAAATCCATAGGGAATACTGGAGGGGTGTTGTGAGTTCTATCTCGGCCAATGGCCGCAAGATGACGAAGAGACGGGAAAATTTTGATGAAAACGAAGTGAGTACTGGATTATTATGTGATGTCTGTCCTTCAATATAAAGATTAAGGAAAGACTTGAAGCAACCGAAATTTGGCTCAACAGAAGGATGCTGGGGATACCATGAACGGAACACGAGCGGTTTTGGAGAGGTTGGACATAAACAAGAAACTGATGCTTAACACCAGAAAAAGACAGCTGAAGTTTTGGGGACATGTAATGAGGAAAGAGGGCTTGGAGAACTTGATGCTCACGGGACGGATAGACGGGAAAGCAATGTGTGCCATACTTGATAGACTTGAGCAGATGGATTGTGGAGCGGGGACTGAGTGGGATAACAGTAGAACGGGTATTAAGATCGACAAGAGATAGGGAAATGTGGAAGGCCATTATCGTCTACGTCCTGAAGGGACACGGCACATAGAATAACTTCCACTTGTTTTCGTAGGAAAATGAAAGAAATTTAATAGATAATATAATGATAATTATATCAGTTAAGTGCCATACGTGAAACACACTTGGGCGATCATGTCCCGAAAGAGACATGACTGACTGGGCAGAAGATTATCCCGCTGCAGGTTGCCATTGCTTTCTGCGGTAGACTGGTTGCCGACCAAGGCTATAGAACCCAATCTGTCCTGTTATTTGACTCATAACTAGAGGAAGAAGATATGAATTATATTATTAAGTATTAATTAGAGGAGGATCAGTTTATTACTTGATAACAATAGAAAACCGATCCCCCAATTTATGCCAGTAGAAACTTTAATTGTCTTTCCAACTATTCAGTCAGTCAGTTGAGTGCCATACGTGATACACGCTTGGGCGATTATGTCCCGAAAGAGACATGACTGACTGGGCAGAAGAGTATCCCGCAGTAGGTTGCCATTGCTTTCTGCGGTAGACTGGTTGCCGACCAAGGCTATAGAACCCAATCTGTCCTGTTATTAACCCATAACTGGAAGGAAGAGACGGATTAATAACTTTTCCAAAGGTATTTGCGCGTAAGTTAATGCAATGAATTCAACTGGAATTCGAACTCGGCTCCCCGATTTCTCGTTCCGAGCCGATATCCACTGCACCACAACGCACATCCTTCTTCAGTACTTGTCTATAATTCTGAGATGAGGGAGTATTTACTTAAGGACACATGGCCCAGTGGATATAGACGTGGGTTAGTTTCAGTGACTTGACCCAAAGAGTTGTGAGTTCAATACCAGGCTACAGCAGTGGTGAACAAGCAACTTAGAGAGTTAGAGGGAGATAACTCATGACTATCAAAAGAGGCTTTATAATGACAATGATATACCCCAGTGATTGTAATAAAAGGTTCGGTTCGAAATTTCTAGCACCTGAAGAAGGCCGGAGCGTACAACGTCCAAAACGTCGTGTAAATAGCAACAAAGATGAGGACAATAGTCTGAATAATGTATGTCCTTCTTCAGTCTCTTTCTCCGTCTTAGTCTGATGTAGCAGTACCTTAAAAAAAAAGTAAAAATGAGAAGAACGAACGTCCCCGCTGGATCACGTTTGTTTCCCCGGTCCACTGACGACTAAACTCTCTTTCTACTTTCCAGCAAATGGCGTCAGCGATTATCTTCCAAAACCTCCACCTACGAATTTAATCAACGTTTCTTTTGATCGTTCCAACTCGGCGCATAGCTGACTTGAGCTCTATCAATATAACTATGCTTATCCTAACTTGCCTGAACTTACTTCTGGACCAGAAAAAAAACTCTCTTCTTCTTTCCAACGCATGGCGTCCGCGCGTGTTTTGCCGAAACTCCACCGATGTAGCAAGACAAGTTTTATTTTGGTAGTTCCAACTATTCATTGATCCCTTCAAGAGCCAATTGGTCATATGTCGTCAGGGACACATGGCCCAGTGGATATATACGCTGGTTAGTTCTAGTGACTTGAGTTATCAGTTCAATACCAGGCTACAAATAACTTAGAGAGTTGAGTTAAAGGGAGATAACTACATAACATCCAGAAGTGGCATCGCACATGGAATGAGAACGATTTATCCCAGAGATCAAAATAAAGGGTTCGGTTCGAGATTCCTAGCACTCGAAGAAGGCCGGGGCGTACAACGGCCGAAACGTCGTAACATGGCAATGTAAATAAGATAGATAGATAGATAGATAGATAGATAGATAGATAGATAGATAGATAGATATGAAAACCACAGATAATCAGATGGGTCACAAAAAAGGGATAGGTTGGGTAAGGTTTAGACTGAATGAGGCCGAACAACAATAAAAACAAAAGAAAGAAACTCCTAGGAACAAAAGCTGAAGTGAGATAAACGTCTGCTCAAAACAAAAGGAAGGCAAAACAAAAGTAACTTATTCATCGGCTTTTGTTGTCTTACTCTCCACAGTCAACCGCCCGACCAACCAATTCCCCTATCACGTCCGGCATAAATAAAACAAGTACCTATAAACGTGGCTAGTGGTCCCATTATTCATATTGTCTGGCGACAGTCACAGACTCTCCGATGGAGAAAGTAAGATGAAAGAAACAAACAAACAAAAAAGGCGTGATATTTGTTGAAATGTTCAAGTCAAAAAGACGTTCTAGCAGAGAGAGCGTTTTTCTTGTTTTCTGACCTGCCAAAAAGCGGGAATCACATGCTTTCGTCTCGTGATGCCATTTCGTTTTTGTTTCTTTCTTGTTTTGGTTTTAGTTGTTTCAGTTTTATGAGACTCCAATTAGATGCATTTTTCGTCTTTTCACTGGCAATTAAGAAGAGTAAATACAAAAACAAAAATGGATTGATAATACTGAAACGAAAAAAGAAAGACATTTGAAAAAGAAAAATTAAAGAGTAAAGAAACAATGAAACGTGAAAAAGCGAAAAAGAAAAAAAGAAAGAAAATGTATGAAAAAAGAAAAAGAAAATTGAGAGACTAACGAAAGGTACAAAGAAAAATGAAAGAAAAACAAAGGAATACGAAAAAGAGAAGAAATTGAAAAGTAAATATTTGAAGAAAGAACGAAAAAAGGGAAAAAGTAAATTAAAGAGTAAAGTGAAAAACACGTTGAAAGAAAAATATGTAAAAATAGAAAAAGAAAATTGAATGAGTAAAAGAAAGTGAAAAGAAAGAAAAGGCAAATTGAAAGAAGAAATGTGAAAAAGAGAAAAAATTGAAAACGTAAAGAAAGAAAGAAAAATGAAATGGAAAAGAAAGAAAAGGCAAATTGAAAGAAGAAATGTGAAAAGAGAAAATAAAATTGAAAACGTAAAGAAAGAAAGAAAAACGAAATGGAAAAGAATGAAAAGGTAAATTGAAAAAAGAAATATGAAAAGAGTAAAAGAAAAATGAAAGAGTAAAGAAAGAAAGTGAAGAAAAAAGAAAAGGCAAATTGAAAGAAGAAATGTGAAAAAGAGAAAATAAAAATGAAAACGTAAAGAAAGAAAAATGAAATGGACAAGAAAGAAAAGGTAAATTGAAAGAAGAAATGTGAAAAAGAGAAAATAAAATTGAAAACGTAAAGAAAGAAAAATGAAATGGACAAGAAAGAAAAGGTAAATTGAAAGAAGAAATGTAAAAAAGAGAAAATAAAAATGAAAACGTAAAAAAAGAAAAATGAAATGGACAAGAAAGAAAAGGTAAATTGAAAGAAGAAATGTGAAAAAGAGAAAATAAAAATGAAAACGTAAAGAAAGAAAAATGAAATGGACAAGAAAGAAAAGGTAAATTGAAAGAAGAAATGTGAAAAAGAGAAAATAAAATGAAAACGTAAAAAAAGAAAAATGAAATGGACAAGAAAGAAAAGGTAAATTGAAAGAAGAAATGTGAAAAAGAGAAAATAAAAATGAAAACGTAAAGAAAGAAAAATGAAATGGACAAGAAAGAAAAGGTAAATTGAAAGAAGAAATGTGAAAAAGAGAAAATAAAATTGAAAACGTAAAAAAAGAAAAATGAAATGGACAAGAAAGAAAAGGTAAATTGAAAGAAGAAATGTGAAAAAGAGAAAATAAAAATGAAAACGTAAAGAAAGAAAAATGAAATGGACAAGAAAGAAAAGGTAAATTGAAAGAAGAAATGTGAAAAAGAGAAAATAAAAATGAAAACGTAAAGAAAGAAAAAATGAAATGGACAAGAAAGAAAAGGTAAATTGAAAGAAGAAATGTGAAAAAGAGAAAATAAAAATGAAAACGTAAAAAAAGAAAAAATGAAATGGACAAGAAAGAAAAGGTAAATTGAAAGAAGAAATGTGAAAAAGAGAAAATAAAAATGAAAACGTAAAGAAAGAAAAATGAAATGGACAAGAAAGAAAAGGTAAATTGAAAGAAGAAATGTGAAAAAGAGAAAATAAAAATGAAAACGTAAAAAAAGAAAAATGAAATGGACAAGAAAGAAAAGGTAAATTGAAAGAAGAAATGTGAAAAAGAGAAAATAAAAATGAAAACGTAAAGAAAGAAAAAATGAAATGGACAAGAAAGAAAAGGTAAATTGAAAGAAGAAATGTGAAAAAGAAAAGAAAATAAAATTGAAAACGTAAAAAAAGAAAAATGAAATGGACAAGAAAGAAAAGGTAAATTGAAAGAAGAAATGTGAAAAAGAGAAAATAAAAATGAAAACGTAAAGAAAGAAAAACGAAATAGAAAAGAAAGAAAATGTAAATTGAAAAAAGAAAGAAATATGAAAAGAGTAAAAGAAAAATGAAAGATTAAAGAAAGAAAGTAAAGAAAAAAAGAAAAAGGTAAATTGAAAGAAAAATATGAAAAAGATAAAATGAAAATTGAAAGTTTAAAAACGATAGAAAAACGAAAGAGAGAAGAAAGAAAAGGTAAATTAAGACAAAGACAGAAAATTGAAATAGTAAAGAAATAAAGAGAAAAGAGTGTTGGGTTTGATACATTCACACCCACACACACATGGTCATTCAGCGTTCACGTGATAACCAGTTTTCCCGCGCTAACGGCATGCCAATATAAACCGGGAGCGTCACGTGTTAAGGCAGTTAGGGGTTCCGCCCCGGGCGAGATCAGACATGTTTATTGCCTAACTCACACGTACACACGCACACTAATTGCGGGTAGCAATTAGTGGCGCAAGTTTTTATTTCTCACCAGCATGCACACACAACGCTAAAAATCTCCAATTGGAAACAGACATTAACAGTATGTACATTAACTTTACTCAAACTGAACTTGATTCAATTTAATCTTCTATCGAACATTTAAGTTTCTCTCCAAAGGGAAAGAACTTTTCTTTCCTTATTTGATTTGCATGCTTTCAACTCTATGTAACCTTTGTTAATATATTGTTGTTCTGGTTACTTTCGCCTTTTCGTGTTTCCTTATTTCCTGTGTTATTTCATGATCCAAGTTACGCCGAGTCGACTTGTAAATATGAATTAGTAATGGACGCTTCGTCCTCTACAAGAGAAAAGGTAAATTGAAAGAAAGAAAGAAAGTAAATTGTAAGTAAAGAGGAACACACTGAAGGAAAGAAGTGGAAAGTGAGAAAAAATACCCTGAAACTGTAAGGTAGAAATCATGTTGATAAAAAAGAAAGAAAAAAAAATAAAGTAGAAACTGAGAAAAAGAAAAGAAGGAAATTAATGAAAAAAGAAAGAGAAATCAAATGAAAATCATGAAAAAAACTAAAAGAAAAAAAGACGAGCGAAAGTAAAGGAAAAGTAGCGGAAAAACCAGGTGAAAAAAATTTAAAAATTACAAATAAAGGAAGAAAATGTTCAAAGAAAGAATTTTAAAAATATTCCTCCCCCTTCCCCGAAAAAGAATTAGGCCGGTCGATTCTCCGGCTTTTTTCGGATTGTTTTTTATATAGTGTAGAGCGGTTGTTTGGTCAGTTCTAGCAAGAAGTTTTCCACTTTGCTTTTACTTTAAATTATACATTCAGATATAAGTAGACAAGGTGAGTGGCGAGCAACCCTGCCGAAAAAAAAAGAATGGTTTCAAGCCAACCTTCTCTGTGTGCATTCCATCCGTTGCAGTTGGAACAAAGAATATAAAGGTGAAACTAGCCAACCCCTTAAAAGTAAGACAAAATGAACATCAGAAAATCGCAAAGGTGAGAATGAAATCAGGCGTTGCTGATCATGTATGGATGGAAATGAATGAAAAACAATCTTTGTGACTCTCTTCAGTAGGCCTAGCATAGAAATAAAAATGTCAATACTCATCTCTTAACCACTTGACTCTAGTTCTTTCTTCACCACCCTGTATATCCTTTCCTTTCTCTCCACCTTTGCAACTGTCATCACACCTTTATTCCCAACCTTCTCTTGCTCCTTTCTAACTGGATCGTCTTTCTCTTCATTCTCTCGTATGTAATCTTTTTACTCTTATGTAGCCCCCTGCACATCAGTGGCGTTACCGCCTTGCTCGGGGTGATACGATTAAAAAAACATCCAATATAGGGGCCATTTTTGAAGAAGGAATAAAAAGAAAGAGAAATGACATAATTGTTTATTGACGAAACATACCTTTTTTCACGTTAACGACCAGAAAAATATCGAACTTCTTGTCGCTGTTTATCTCACCCCGTAACCACGCCTCAAAAATGTTATTCACTGTAGAATGACTTCATGCGTAGTTTGCCGATTTTTCGGCATTTTAACTTCCTTTTTGCAATTACTACGCGGAATTTGAGTTCCGAAACTAAACAAATCACGGAGTCATTGCTCAAAGGAAATAAATAGGCCGAAATAAGTATCCTACGCCTCAAGTCATTCAGCGATGAATTAGATATGAGAACGGTGGTAAGGGATGAGATCCGATTTTTTTTTCTGGTCGATAACATGAAAAAGGTAGGTTTCTTCAATAAACAATGATTGATTTGAGTTCAGCATATACATTTGCACGGAATTAAGGATGTTTTGAAAAGATTTGACGGGGTAAAGGCCTTCGGGGAACAAATAAAAAATTTACCATGACATCAAGGCTTCAGTGGCAGTAGTAAGAAAAAAGAGGCGACCGTGAATTCAGTCAGGTGTGAAAGAAAGAGAAAAAGAATGAGCAGCAGACAGAAAATAAAACATTAGGGTTAAGGCTCCAACGCATTGGTTTCTGAATTTAGGGCATAGTAATTATAAGTTCAATCCTTGGGCCGAGTAGTGCAGTCTTAAAATCAGTGAAAACAGAGCTAGTTATAACTGGGAAGTACTAAAAAGTACAAGTGAAAAATTCCCCGGACACAGATCAGTCAGTTAAGTGCCATACGTGATACACGCTTGGGCGATCATGTCTCGACAAAGACATGACTGACTGGGCAGAAGATTATCCCGCAGTAGGTTGCCATTGCTTCCTGCGGTAGACTGGTTGCCGACCAAGACTATAGAACACAGTCTGTTCTGCTATTTAACCCATAACTGGACGGAAGAGACGGATTAATACCTTTCCCAAGGGTATTTGCGCCTAAGTGAATACAATGGATTTAACTGAAATCCGAACTCGGCTCCCCGGTTTCTCGTTCTGAGCCGATATCCACTGTACCACACAGATTGATAATACAGTTGTCGGAATACTAGTTTACAATGGAGAGAGAGAGAGAGAGAGAGAGAGTTTTCAAAATATCACAGCTTTCAATCTTCTAATAAAAATGTCTTTTCCAAGTTATGTTAAAGTAATCAGAGCTCTTCAAATTTTCATTAGTCTTTTCACATATTCTCTATAATCAGGGCAGTCACTTCTCCATGCAACTTTTAAAACAACAAAGTTTATTATTTCATGACAATAGAAAACCGATCCCCCACTTTATGCCCAGTAGAAGCCTTAATCATGTTTCTATTATATTCTGTCAGTCAGTTAAGTGCCATACGTGATACACGCTTGGGCAATCATGTCTTGAAAGAGACATGACTGACTGGGCAGAAGATTATCCCGCAGTAGGTTGCCATTGCTTTCTGCGGTAGACTGGTTGCCGACCAAGGCTATAGAACCCAATCTGTCCTGCTATTTAACCCATAACTGGAAGGAAGAGACGGATTAATACCTTTCCCAAGGGTATTTGCGCGTAAGTGAATACAATGGATTCAGCTGGAATTCGAACTCGGCTCCCCGGTTTCTCGTTTCTCGTTCCGAGCCGATATCCACTGTACCACAACGCACAACAATATGAGGAGGGAGATAGTAATGATTTAGTGATGCAAATATTTATTAATTAACCAAAAGCTGAGCGGGAGAAGCGGTGTATTCATAACTAATCAGAATTTGACACGGCATATGGAGAAGATGAAGAAATAAAACTAAAAGACATGACTGCGTAGCTAATCAATAATGAGAAGAGGTGAATTCATACCTAATCAGAATTTGATAAACAAACAAGAAATAATAATATGAATATAAAGTGGGGGATCAATTTTCTATTGTAATCAATATTTAAACTGATCCCTCATTTTGTGACCATGATAGTTTCTATCCATTTACAGTCTAGATTTATAGGCTTGAGCAAATGGATTGCAGAGCAGAGTTTAGGAGGAGTAACAAGAGAAAAAATATTGAGAGCGACTACAGACAGAGCCAAGTGGAAATACATGGTCGCCTACGTCCTGAATGGACACGGCACATGAAGAAAAAAAGAAATAAAACTAAGACATGACTGCGTAGCTAATCAGTAATGAGAAGAGGTGGATTCATACCTAATCAGAATTTGATGAACAAACAAGGAATTATAAGGTGGATATTAAGTGGGGGATCAATTTTCTATTATAATCAATATATAAACTGATTCTTCACATTTTAGCCATGCTAGTTTCTATCCAGTTATATTCAAGATTTATTGGCTTGCGCAAATGGATTGCAGAACTGGGTTTGGGAGAGATACCAAGAGAAAAAATATTAAGAGCAGCAAGAGACAGAGACGAGTTGAAGTCCATGATCGCTTACGTCCTGAAGGGACACGGAACATGAAGAAGAAGAAATAAAACTAAAAGACATGACTGCGTAGCTAATCAGTAATGAAAAGAGGTGGATTCATACTTAATCAGAATTTGATAAAGAAGAAATCATAAAGTGGATATAAATTGGGGGATCAATTCTCTATTGTAATCAATATATAAACTGATCCCTCATTTTGTGACCATGATAGTTTCTATCCATTTATAGTGTAGATTTATGGGATTAAGCAAATGGATTGCAAAGCAGGGTTTGGGAGGAGTAACAAGATAAAAAAATTATTGAGAGCGACAAGAGAGACCCAAGTGATGTCCATGATCGCCTACGTCCTGAAGGGAAACGGCAAATGAAGAAGAAGAAGAAATAAAACTAAAAGACATGACTGCGTAGCTAATCAGTAATGAGAAGAGTTGAATTCATACCTAATCAGAATTTGATAAACAAACAAGGAATTATAAGGTGGATATTAATTGGGGGATCAATTTTCTATTATAATTAATATAAAAAATGATCATTCACTTTGTGACCATGCTAATTTCTATCCAAGAGAAAAAAATATTGAGATCGACAAGAGACACAGACAAGTGAAAGTCCATGATTGCTTACGTCCTGAAGGGACACGGTACATGAAGAAGAAGAAGAAGAAGAAGAAGAAGAAGAAGAAGAAATAAAACTAAAAGACATGACTGCGTAGCTAATCAGTAATGAGAAGAGTTGAATTCATACCTAATCAGAATTTGATAAACAAACAAGGAATTATAAGGTGGATATTAATTGGGGGATCAATTTTCTATTATAATTAATATATAAACTGATCCTTCACTTTGTGGCCCTGCTCATTTCTATCCACTTATATTCAAGATTTATGGGCTTGGGCAAATGGATTGCATAGTAATTATAAGTTCAATCCTTGGGCCGAGTAGTGCAGTCTTAAAATCAGTGAAAACAGCGAGTTATAACTTGGAATTACTAAAATGTACAAGTGAAAAATTCCCCGGACACAGATAGCAGAACGAAAACAATATACCTAGCGTAGTTTAAGTAAAGGCTTCAAGTTGAAAATTCCTGGAGGGTACCCGGACCGACAGAAGGCCGGAGAACACAACAGCCGAAACGAAACGCTGTGATAACAACAAAGATCAGGATATTAGTTCGAAAGTGAATAAAAAAAAATAGGACAGATGAACTTTACAAATAGCTAACTAAAGTCGTTGTCTTGATTTTTTTCTTTTTTAAATCGTTATCACCTCATGCAAGGCAATAAAGCCACTAAGACATTAAGGGTTACTGGTTGTGGAAGAATTAGGAACAGAAGCGAAAAGAGTAATCAGGAGGACAGTAAATAGTGATTGATATTGCATGTCATTTTTTTTTTTTTTGCAGATTAAAGTTGACTTTAAAGCATGGAGCCGGAAGAGAATTCCACAAGTGAGACGTGCGAATAAAGAAACTATTAGCATAGAACTTGCGGCTACATATAACCAGCTCAACTGTAAATTGATGAGATTTCGACGCCAGTACTGTGCTTAAATTTTTAAAAATAGTCTACGTATCATAGCGAAGAGCTAATCCGAACAATTACCATGAAAGTATTTATAGAAAAATATATCAATATATCAATGTATTGTTAGTCATAAGCCCAATTAAAAATGATTACAATGAAACAATGTCGTGTAATCTTAATGTATGAGTACAAACTAGGAAAAAGAACCATTTTAGCATCGAATCATTACATACGATGAGAAATGGATACTCTATGACAACAGTAAGAGAGTAGGCCAGTGGTTAAATGCAAATGAATCACCAAAACAATACCCAAAACCTTCTTCTTCTTCTTCTTCTTCTTCTATGTGCCCTGTCCAGGACGTAGGCGATCATGGCTCTCCACGTCTCCCTATCCCTTGTGGCTCTTAGTATGTTTGCTCCTGTTGCTCCTGGCAACCCCCGTTCCGTCATCCACCTGATCAGACCCTGCAAATATGTTATCCGCTGCCTTCCTTCCTTTGTCTCTCCTTCCTTCTATCTGTCCAGTCAGTATCACGTTCTCCAGGCTCTCCTTCCTCATTGCATGTCCCAGGAACTTCAGTTGTCTCTTCCTGATGCTCAGCATCAATTTCCTTTTCACTGCACCCTAAAAAGTTAATGGTGACTGTATGGTGGTCTTTCAAAGGAGTTATTCATTATTCATTCTTGCCTCAAGGGAAAGCAATAGCAGCAATCTCATATTGTGAAAAATTGAATGTAATACTGTAAAAGAAAAATCGTAGACTTGTGAATGGGGATGGCCCTATTAGAATAGATTAAGTTTAAATAATTACTAGCAGTATAGCCCGGCGTTGCTCGGGTGTAATGAAAGCTTTAAAACTAATCCATGATCCTGGAGCTCAGACTCTTTGGACGTTGGCACGAAAGACTAAAAAGCAATAGTTGTTTCCAGTTAAAGCGAAACCGTAGACTGAAAGAAAAATGAATGAATGTAAGTCAAATTTTGATTTCCTGGTATCGATATTAAAAAAGTTTTTTTCGTCGTAAACTGAATTTTGAAGGTTAAATATGTCCTCTGAGTAAATGATATCATGGCTGAGTTTAAGAACTACAATTATACCTACTTAGAGCCAAACCCGAAGCAAAAACTAAAATAAAGGGGCTGAAAAAAATACAGACATACAGGCAGATAAACACACACACACACACACACACACACACACACACACACACAAACATCTTGCTTTTTGTGTGTGTATATATATATATATATATATATATATATATATATATATATAAGAAAAACTACTAAAAAGTTGTAAGTTTAATTTTAGTTCTACATACTCACGCAGAAAGAAAGAAAAATACTGGATTTTAAAATTTAATACATACAGGCTAGGGTTAAAAAGGGACTTAGGTGTTTTGAATCTTTATAAATATTTCAATAGTTAAACATTTTTTAGATGCGCTTAAAAAAATTTGCTTTAAAACAACATTTATAAGTATTATTAAAGATAGGTTTACGTTTTACTTTACAAATATTAAAAAAATCTGTCGCTTTCTGTGTCACGTGATGTAAACAATCTCCCCACGAACGTTCATCGCGAAAACGTTTCTAATTTAAATTTTAAAATCATTTGTTTCTGATGAAAGGCCGAGGATGGTCTGAAATATCAAATATAATAACAGAAATAAATAAATACCGTCAAAAAATACATTTTGAAACTTACAACTTTTTAGTAGTTTTTCCTATACATATTATTAAGACAGTATACGTGGATCATCACTATGTTATATATGTATATATTATCGATTTTCTGCACTATTGTAAGAACTGCAACCTTGAAACTTCTGAATATCGTTTCTTATGTCTTTGTCTATGAGTGTATCAAATTTGATTAAAATCGGACCACTCCTTCTATAACCCAATTTTTCCGATTATCGATTTTCGATATTTATCGGGGGTACCTCGACACAAAACCTAGCTAAGAACACTCGCAGACGCTTATAGTACAACTGTGTAAATTTTCAAGAAAATCGGTTCAGCCGTTTCGGAGTATATAGGTAACAGACACACACTCACACACACACACACACACACACAGACAAAGTTCCATTTATAAATAAGTTTAGATATCTATATAAACATTTTTCGGAAATCTATCCACCCATTTTGGATATATTGATAACTTGTCGGGATCTAACTTGGTAACTAATCCATGAGGACAGTCATGCGCATTTAGAAACAGACACTCTTCCGTGGTGTGACTCAGTCGGCTGTAAGATATTATTGAGTGAGCTTGTATACAGTATGTCCATCGCAGTGGCTGAGTGAATAGATTTTCCACAACTCGTGTTTGATTTTTGGTAAAACATTGTATCATTCAAGTCTCTCTGATCCCTGCACTGTCCAGATTTGGGTCTTTGTTAGTGAACAAGATTAGCGAGATTAGTGAGATAATCACAAGGCTTCTCAAGGCCGATCACGAAAGAGAACCTTGCAGATCGTTTTGGAAAGTGGAAACGACCCTGGGATACTTATGTAATATATCAAGGGAGGGTATTTGAAGCGGAATAAGGCGCAGTTGCTTGATTTTTTTTTTCATTAATATTTAATGGCTTTCTGAAAAAAAAATCGGCTATGTGTGTGAATGGCTGTATATGTATCCTACGTGTGTAAGTTATAACATTGATTGATTCGTTTTCTACAGCTTATCAATCCTTTGCAGGTTATTTAAAGCCAGAAAATATTTTTAGATTTTGAGAATTTTGGCGGAGGTGGGAGATCGTAATGATTGAGTGATGCAAATATTTATTAATTAACCAAAAGCTGAGCGGGAGAAGCGGTGTATTCATAACTAATCAGAATTTGACACGGCATATGGAGAAGAAGAAGAAATAAAACTAAAAGACATGGCTGCATAGCTGATCAATAATGAGAAGAGGTGAATACCTAATCAGAATTTGATAAACAAACAAGAAATAATAATGTGAATATAAAGTGGGGGATCAATTCTTTTTTGTAATCAATATATAAACTGATCCCTCATTTTGCGACCATGATAGTTTCTATCCATTTATAGTCTAGATTTATGGGCTTGATCAAATGGATTGCAGAGCAGGGTTTGGGAGGAGTAACAAGAGAAAACATTATTGAGAGCGACAAGACACAGAGCCAAGTGGAGGTCCATGGTCGCCTAAGTCCTGAAGGGACACGGCAAATGAAGAAGAAGAAATAAAACTAAAAGACATGACTGCATAGCTAATCAATAATGAGAAGAGGTGAATTAATACCTAATCAGAATTTGATAAACAAATTAGAATTTATAATGTGTGTATAAATTGGGGGTTCAATTCTTTATTATAACCAATATATAAACTGATCCCTCACTTTGTGACCACAATAGTTTCTGTTTATTTATATTCTAGACTTATGGGCTGGAGCAAATTGATTGCAGAGCAGGGTTTGGGAGGAGTAACAAGAGGCAAAATATTGAGAGCGACAAGAGACAGAGCCAAGTGGAAGACCAGGATCGTCTACGCCCTGAACGGACACGGCACATGAAGAAGAAATAAAACTAAAAGACATGACTGCATAGCTGATCAATAATGAGAAGAGGTGAATTAATACCTAATCAGAATTTGATAAACAAATTAGAATTTATAATGTGTGTATAAATTGGGGGTTCAATTCTTTATTATAACCAATATATAAACTGATCCCTCACTTTGTGACCACAATAGTTTCTGTTTATTTATATTCTAGACTTATGGGCTGGAGCAAATTGATTGCAGAGCAGGGTTTGGGAGGAGTAACAAGAGGCAAAATATTGAGAGCGACAAGAGACAGAGCCAAGTGGAAGACCAGGATCGTCTACGCCCTGAACGGACACGGCACATGAAGAAGAAATAAAACTAAAAGACATGACTGCGTAGCTAATCAATAATGAGAAGAGGTGAATTCATACCTAATCAGAATTTGATAAACAAACAAGAAATAATAATGTGAATATAAAGTGGGGGATCAATTCTTTTTTGTAATCAATATATAAACTGAGCCCTCATTTTGCGACCATGATAGTTTCTATCCATTTATAGTCTAGATTTATGGGCTTGATCAAATGGATTGCAGAGCAGGGTTTGGGAAGAGTAACAAGATAAAAAAAATTATTGAGAGCGACAAGAGACAGAGCTAAATGGAAGTCCATGATCGCCTACGTCCTGAAGGGACACGGCACTTGAAAAAGAAATAAAACTAAAAGACATGAGTGCGTAGCTAATCAGTAATGAGAAGAGGTGAATTCATACCTAATAAGAATTTGATAAACAAACAAGGAATTATAAGGTGGATATTAAGTGGGGGATCAATCTTCTATTATAATTAATATATAAACTGATCCTTCACTTTGTGACCATGCTAATTTCTATCCAAGAGAAAAAAATATTGAGACCGACAAGAGACACAGACAAGTGAAAGTCCATGATCGCCTACGTCCTGAAGGGAAACGGTACATGATGAAGAAGAAGAAGAGGAATAATCTATAAACCGGCCCCTCACTTTTTGATCACGGCAGTTTATATATTTATATTCCAGAGAATGTAAATCTAAAAGACATGCCCGTGTAGCTCATCAGTATTTGATTGTTTAATTCGTTTCCTATGGCTTATCAACAGACAAAAAATAATGTGTATATAAAGTGGGGGATAATTCTGCATTACAATCGATATAAAAACTGATCCCTTACTTTGCAGCCACTGTAGTTTCTATACATTTATATTCGAAAGAATGTAAATAAATCTAAAAGGTATGACTGTGTAGCTAATCAGCATTTCATTGACTGATTCCTTTTTCTACGGTTTATCAACCCTTTGCAGGTTATTTAAAGCCAGAAAATATTTTTAGATTTTGAGAATTTTTCTTGAGATGATAATGGTTTAGTGATACAAGTCTTACTAATTAACCCATAGCTGGGGAGAAGAGGTGGATTCATAGATTTCCCAAGGGGAGTTGCGCGTAAGTGAATATAACAAACCCAACATTAATTTGAACTCGGTTCACCGATTAATAATCCCATGTCATTATCCTTTACACCATCTGCACATCCAAACTTAAAGCACGAGGTATTCCGAAGAAGTCGCCCATCGAAGTACTGGCTACGTTCGACGTTGCTTAATTTCGGTGATTGTGCGGGAACTGGTATTTCGGCGTGTTATGGCCGTAAGTCTGGCAATTACGAATGCTGTCTGTTGACCTCAGATTATTACATGTTACATATTTTCCCCTGTTTTGTAATCTAGGTTACTTATACAAAGGTTATAATTAGTCATATGACGGCAAATTTATTTTCTCCCCCCCGCCTTTCATTTTCTTTAACGTTGTCCAGTCTAATTACCGTCTTCTCTCTCTCTCTCTCTCTCTCTCTCTTCCCGTCATGCATATAATAATAATAATAATAATAATAAATGGATCTTAAAGACTTTTAAATATATACAAGATATCACCCGTCATCATCAATTTCATCAAACAATGCATGTCGATATGGAAAACAAAAACCTTTACCTCAATCATATAAATGGAACCTATAAGTCCTGGTGAAATAAACATCAAAAGAGGTATATTTCAAGGTGATTCTTTGTCTCCCTTACTATTCTGCATGTCATTAATAGCACTAACCAGTCAACTTAACAAGACAGAATGTGGTTATAAAATAGCCCAAAAGAAAATAAGCCATCTATTTTACATGGATGACTTAAAGTTATATGCTAAGAATGATATTTAGCTGGAAGGTCTTCTGCAAACTGTAAAATATTCCAGTGAAGATATTCGAATGAAATTCAATTTGAATAAATGTGCTAAAGCTACAGTTTTACGTGGATCAATACAAGAAACATCCTCAATTAGCTTAGACCCTGCTGTAACAATAAAAGAATTAAAGCCAGAAGAAGTTTATAAATACATAGGTGTAAATGAGAGCGAAAACATTCACCATAAAAAAATGAAAGAAATAATGCGTAAAGAGTACTATAGAAGGCTACGAATGATATTAAAAACTGAATTGAATTCTCAGAACAGAATTATGGCCATTAATAGCCTTGCAATCCCAGTGGTCCAATATAGATTGTATTATATATATATATTCGCTTCAATAATCACAAACTAAATATACGACAAAAAAATATATACTCCCCAATTGCAGCCCATTTTAATCAACCTGATCATACTTTAGAAAATTGCAAATGTTTACTAATAGACTCCAATTTTAGTTCTACATACACACGCAGAAAGAAAGAAAAATACTGGATTTTAAAATTAAATACACACAAGCTAGGGTTAAATAGGGACTTAGGTGTGTTGAATCTTTACAAATATTTCAATAGCTAAAAAATTTTTTTTCAGATATTCCAAGAAATTTTTATCTAAAACAAACAGACTTTCTCTACGGACGTGCCACATGTTGTGAACAAACACACCACGTGATGTAAACAAAAAATATCCGAACGCTATCGTGAAATACGTTTCTAATTCAAATTTAAAAATCACTTGTTTCTGATGAAGGACCGAGGGCGGTCTGAAATATAAAATATAATAAAAATAAACAAATACTGTTAAAAAAACGTACATTTTTAAATTCAAAACTTTTTATTAATATTCTTTCCTATATATATATATATATATATATATATATATATATATCATAACTTCTGGCCAAGAATCCAAGACAACATTTTGATTTTCATTTCCCCGATTTGTAATTTATAATTTGAGCACAATTTAGTTATAGTCATGTATTCTGCCATATTGTAGTTCATACTTAGTCCTTTCTTCCCGCTTTCTTTCACTGGATTCTGTAGGACTTTTTGTAGTTTTCTGTCCTTTTTTGCTATCAATACTGTGTCATCTGCATATATTGTTAAGATTGTAATCGCTAATAATGAATCCTGGTAGGATTTCTAATTCTCTCAGAATTGCCTCACTTTATAGACTGAATAGATCTGGTGAGAAGACACATCCTTGTCTTACACCCCTTTCTATTTTTATATATCTGCTGAACTCATTTACTGTTCATATGCAGGCGGTTTGCTGCCAGTGTAGATTCGTGATTATTTTGATGTTTTTCCCGAATATGTCGAAGCTTCCAAGCATTTCTATCAATTCTCTGTGGTGTACTTTGTCGAACGCCTTTGCATAATTTATAAAACACAGGAACACGTCCTTCGGCATTTGTATTGCTCTTTCTGATAACAATCTAAGCATAAATATCGCGTTCCTTGTTCCAGTGTCTTTGTTTTTGTTTTTTGTTTTTTCCTATCTCGGGCCTGATTCTGCTGCACATTTGTTTCATAACAAAACTCATCATTCGAATTCTTACGTAGCTCATTAAGCTGATTTTCTGCATTCGTTTGCTCCTGATTTCTTAGGAAGTGCTTTGAAACAAGTCTGTTTAAGTTTTCAGGTATTTCCCCATTGTTGTAGATTTCGTTTATTTCTGGAATCTTGTCTATGTCGAAATCGTCTAAGACTATCAGTATCTCCATTACAATTCCGTCTGACCCTGCCGTTCTGTTTCTGTTCAATTTGCTCAGGGCTACTTCTACTTCAGTTTGTAATATTTCTGTTGAGAGAATTAGAAGTCCTACCACGATTCACTATTCACAATCTTAACAAAATAAGATACGCAGATGACACAGTACTGGTAGCAGACACGGAAGGAAAAATGCGAAACCTCTTACAGGAGGAAGCAAAAGAAAAGAAAAAGAAACTACTAAGTAAGATAGAATGCATGTCAGTCAGTCAGTTGAGTGCCATATGTGATACACGCTTGGGCGATCATGTCTCGAAAGAGACATGACTGACTGGGCAGAAGATTATCCCGCAGTAGGTTGCCGTTGCTTTCTGTGGTAGACTGGTGAATTATATTATTATATTAATAAGTAGTAATTAGTGGGGGATTAGTTCATTACTTCATGACAATAGAAAACCGATCCTCCACTTTATGCCCAATAGAAGCTTTAATTGTATTTCCAATTATTCAGTCAGTGAGTTAGTTAAGTGCCATACGTGATACACGCTTTGGGCGATCATGTCTCGAAAGAGACATGACTGACTGGACAGAAGATTATCCCACAGTAGGTTGCCATTGCTTTCTGCGGTGGACTGGTTGCCGACCAAGGCTATAGAACCCAATCTGTCCTGTTATTTAACCCATAACTGGAAGGAATAGACGGATTAATACCTTTCCCAAGGTTATTTGCGCGTAAGTGAATGCAAGGAATTCGGCTGGAATTCGAACTCGGCTTCCCGATTTCTCGTTCCGAGCCGATATCAACTGCACCACGACGCACAGAATGCATTATTATCAGTAAAAGCATGATCCCAAAATACGAATTACAGGTTGGGGATACTACATTCAAGCAGATACAGGGGGTTAAATATATCGGAAGTGTAACAGAGGAGGAAAGTGCGACACTGAGATCCGAAGACGTATTGGGATGGCCAAAGATGCATTTCAAAAGCTAAGCAGAGTATTAAGAGACAGGAAAAACTTCGTTAGAAACAAAGAAAACAGTACAGAGCTGTTACTTGATATCTGTCCTTCTGTATGGCAGCGAATTCTGGACACAAACTCCTCAAAGATGAGGAAGAGATTTGGCGCAACAAAAATATGGTTCTACAGAAGGATGCTGAGGATACCATGGGCCGAACATGAGAGAAATAAGGAGGTTTTAGAGAGAATAGAAACAAAAAAGTACTTTTATTTAACACTAAAAAGAGGCAGTGGAAATTTCTGAAACACGTAATTGACAAAAGAGGGCTTGGAAAATCTGATACTCACGGGACAAGTGAGGGAAAGAGGGACAGGGGAAAGCAGCGTGTAATATACTTGATGAGCTTGAGCGGAAAAATTAACAGAAAGGCAAAACTTATTAATACATACAAAATACAGAAAGATGTGGAGAGTAATGCTCACCCACGTCCCGACGAGACACGGCACATAAAAGAAGAAGACCAAATTGGCGACAAGGTCTCATCTTGTTGCAATGACTAGATGTGAATAGGCCCAAGCTAACAGTTCCTTCTCTTGCTTGTAGAACTCTCTTCCGTTTTCCTGCTTCCAAGTTACTTTTAATCTTAAAAAATTTAAATTCAATGTCAATCGTTATCGTCTGTCTTCTTAATTCCTGTTCTTTTACTGTTCTCTCTCCTTCGTATTGTTCTGTTGTACTTTGTGACCGTTGTTAACCTAAAACCCTTCCACACTCTACCCCAGGGCCTTCGCCATTTGGAACAAAACAATGTCGCTAACGTGACGTAGAATCTCTATTAGAGATCCTATGTCGAAATGTACATCCGACACCTTTGAATTTTGGAAATTAATTTATATTGGCTCTGTATTCTTAATACATTAAACTCTCTACCTGCATCACTTTTTAATGTTAAATTTTTTTAATATTAATTAGGATCAGGCTCTTGGAATTTACCTTCCTACTCTTCCACTTCGGATTAAAGAAAAACAAATGAAATATTTTGCTCCCACACCTTCGGTGGTTGAGCTTTCTTGGTTCATTCCCGGATCTTTCAACTATTCATTCTACTGTTCCAAAATGGAGAAGTTTACCCCGGATTATTCCTTGAAAAATATTCCTTACTCAAACACTCACACTTTTCTCCTTCACCTCACCGAAAAATTTGAAAACTTCATAAGGAGACTTCGATGGAAGGCACACTTTTTTCTCCCCTGTACAGACTCTGCACATCATTCCACGGATTCCTTTAACCTGAGGACCCAGCGCACCCCCCCGTATGCAAATTTCTGAACTCTTTCGAGAAGGACCTTTTCGACCTGATCCCCAAAATCAAATTCTGTGTGGCCTCAAATAAATTCCAAACTTACTAAAATCAGACATTAGAAACCTGAAAAAATCTAAGCACCTGTGGGTAAAATCCGACAAATCTAACAACATTTATAAATGTGATACTTTAAATTACATAAGTGTCCTTAAAAATAACCTAACTAGTAATTACAAAGTAGACAGAAGGAACCTAGCATTATCTGAAATTAATACAGACACAGCCAAATTCGCCAAAGAATTAAATATTAGTGACAAAATTGGCAAAATCGCCACTAAAGAAGCTTACGTTTTATTTAAGGACCACAAACCAAATTTCCAAAACAAATTACAAACCAGGCTAATTAATCCTACAAAAAGTGATTTATGCATAATTTCCAGGGAAATTCTAAAAGACCTAATAGAGGATCTGCTATTGAATCTACAACCAAACCTTTGGAAAAGTTCTTCAGATACGATAGACTGGTTTAACAACATCAAAAACAAATCTAAATCCACCTTCCTTAAATTCGATATTGTCGATTTCTATTCCTCTATATCAAGGGAACTTCTTGAAAGTTGTTTAAGATTTGCTAAAAATTACGTGAACATTTCGCATAGGGACTACGAAATTATCTTTGCGGCCAGAAAATCCATTCTCACCTTTGATGATTCCACATGGACAAAGGGGCCGGGGGAGGTTTTTGACGTCCCTATGGGAGCATATGATTCAGCCCAGGTGGCAGATATTGTGGGAATTTACATTTTAGATATTCTAAGCAGATTTTTAGGCCCAAAACAATTAGGCTTATATCGGGACGATGGATTAATAATTATCCCTAATTCCAATGGGCCCTACACAAATAGGATACACAAAAAAATAATTAGAGCCCTGAAGTACCTCGGTTTTAAAGTCGAAGTCACCTTTAATCTTAAAATTGTAAACTATCTATACATCACATATATGTGTGTGTGTATATATATATATTTCTTTAATAACTTTAAATTAATGACTTCCTGTAATGGATGGGATGTGCGTTGTGGCGCAGTGGATATCGGCTCGGAACGAGAAATCGGGGAACCGAGTTCGAATTCCAGTTGAATTCCTTGCATTACTTACGCGCAAATACCCTTGGGAAAGGTATTAATCCGTCTCTTCCCTCCAGTTATGGGTTAAATAATAGGACAGATTGGGTTCTTTTGCCTTGGTCGGCAACCAGTCTACCGCAGAAAGCAATGGCAACCTACTGCGGGATAATCTTCTGTCCAGTCAGTCATGTCTCTTTCGAGACATTTCGAGACTCTTCTTTAGAGATCCTATGTCGAAATGTACATCCGACACCTTTGAATTTTGAAAATTTTCTCTAATTTAATATATATATTGACGCTCTATCTCTAATTTAATATCGAACATTTTATGACAGGAAAAACCTGTTTGTCTAAAATGCCTTTCTACCAGTAAACTCACGGAAAAAAAGCAGCAATCTTGGCACTAAACATAACAATTTAACACACAACATATATATAAATAAGTAAAGAACAAGTCGTAAAAAAATGCCTTTAAAATACTGATCACTTTTTTCAGCCTGTTCTTTACTTATTCTTGTCGGATTTCAATCCATATATTTAACTCTCTCTCTCTCTCTCTCTCTCTCTATATATATATATATATATATATATATGTAAACTTATTTATAACTGAAACTTTGTCTCTGTGTGTGTGTGTGTGTGTGTATCCGTTACCTATAGACTCCGAAACAGTTGTACTATAAGCGTCTGCGAGTGTTCTTAGTTAGGTTTTGTGTCGAGGTACCCCCGATAAATATCGAAAATCGATAATCGAAAACATCGGGTTATAAAAGGAGTGGTCAGATTTTAATCAAATTTGATACACTCATACACAAAGACATAAGAAACGATATTCAGAAGTTTCAAGGTTGCAGTTCTTACAATAGTGCAGAAAATCGATAGTATATATATATATATATATTAAAAGCAAGATGTTTGTGTATGTGTCTGCTTATCTGTCTGTATGTTCTTTATACAAATCCACAATTTTTAGCCGATTCTCACCAAACTTCACACAAATATTCTTTAGGCTGCCGGTCAGGTCACTGGCTACTTATTTTTCCCGACCCCCCTCCGACATCGGAAATCGATACCCCGATATCCGATCAGGTCTGATCAAGGTCAGGATTTCAGCCCTTTTATCGTGGTTCTTGCTGCAGAACTTGCTCTAACTTGGTAAAATTATAGTTTTTAGTCTCAAACATTAGTAGATCTTCTAAGACGACTCATTTTCCCCGATATCGGAAATCGATACCTCCGATGTTATACCGAATCAGATCAAAAACCGATATTCAGCTATCAATATGGCTCATTTTCTCTAATTTTACTCCCGATGGGTACGATAAATTTTTATAGACTTACTTAGGTTAGTTTATCCTTGGATGACTTATTTAACTCGATATTGGAAATCGATACCCCGATATCTTATCGGGTTCTGATCAAAATCAGGTTTTCAGCCCTTTTATTTTGGTTTTTGCACTAAATAGGTACAATTGTAGTTCTTAGTCACAGCCATGATACCATTTACTCAGAGGACTTATTTAGTTTTAAAAATTCAGTTTGCGACTGAAAACATATTTGACATCGATAGTGGAAATCAAAATTTGACTTACATTCATTCATTTTTTTTTTCAATCTACGGTTTCGCTTTAACTGGAAACAACTATTGCTTTTCAGTCTTTCGTGCCAACGTCCAGAGTCTGAGCCCCAGGACCATTGACTAGTTTTAAAGCTTTCATGACACCCGAGCAACGCCGGGATATACTGCTAGTATATATATATATATATATATATATATATATATATATATGTGTGTACTAGGTGCGATTGGTAAATTGTCACAAATATTTTATTATTTCAAACATTCTTCAGGCTGAGTCTGAGCTCCGGGACCATGGATTAGTTTTAAAGCTTTCATTACACCCGAGCAACGCCGGGCTATACTGCTAGTATATATATATATATATATATATATATATATATATAAATTGAAAGATGGATACTGACACAATCTTGCAGCAAATCACGTGATTTGGTGTGTTCTTTTTTCCCGTCGAGTCAGACGTGTCATAACAAGTATAAAAAAGACTATTTCTTGTTTTGACTTGTGATCACTTGACAAATAAAAATGTACTCTACAATAGGCGCCATATATGAGCTTGTGATTGAGAGCGAGAAGTTTACATTTTTACCTTATGCATGTGTGTATGCGTGCGTCTGTATTGCAGTTGTATTTTTACATTTTATAGTGACTACATCATTTTCGGACACAATGAAACACAAGGCCTCTAATTAACGACTTAATAAACAAAATAACTTGTAATTATGTACATATACATATATGTGTGTAATTGTATTTTAATCTATGACCCTGTTGTAATAGGCAAACATCAGCTTGAGTTTTCACACTAATTATGATTATTCATAGTTAATAAACCAAATTATATATATATATATATATATATATATATATATATATATATATATATATATATATACAGTACTGTGCAAAAGTATTGGAACAAGAACTATTTTATCTTTATGAGGCATATTGACAGAAAATAAACAATTTAATTAAAGTAATTTATTCGATTTACTCAAAAAATGCTTTAACAAAAAAAAAATACTTGTTACAAAATAAATTTAATATTTAGTATAATAGCCTTTTGCTTTGATCACAGCATTCATTCTGTCAGGCATTGACCTCACAAGCTTCTTTAATGTATCTAATGGTATCTCCTGCCAAGCAGCTTGTATTTGTTCCCAAAGTGTGTCTTGCGAACTAACATTAGATTTATCAATTCGAGAGGGGGGAATAAGAAAAAAATCAGTCATATCCAAGGATAATAGAATAATGAGTAGTTTCAAAATAACTTGTTTAATAAAAAATAGGAAAAATTAAATATAACTTCTTTTACACCTAGTTTTAAATAATCAATAATTTTTTTAGCAATTTACTTGGCTTTTCACCCAGTATTTGAATTTCAGTGAGGTTTTTAGGAAAATCACCCCTGTCCTAATACTTTTGCACACTACCGGTAGTGTGCAAAAGTGTTAGGACAGGGGTGATTTTAAACTTTATTTTGATGCCTCATAAAAGATAAAATAGTTCATGTCCTAATACTTTTGCACAGGACTGTATATATATACTAGGTGCGATTGGTAAATTGTCGCAATTATTTTGATGCCTCATGAAAGATAAAATAGTTCTTGTCCTAATACTTTTGCACAGTACTATTTATACAAATATACGTACATGCACATATATATTTTTCTGGTGTTACTAAAAGAGTGCTCAATGTAATATAACAGAGCTACAAAGTATATATTAATAAATATACATATTATCCTACGCCTATAGCACGAATTTGAGTTTCATGAATTTAAACGGTACAAACGGCAACAAAGAACAAAAATGGAAGACAATAAACTGAGTTTAGCAGCAAACGAAGGAAACTGCAAAAAATTTAAAAAGTAAAAAATAAAATAAAATTACGAATAAACGCAGAAAAAGGGTCTTTTAAATTAAAGAATGTAAAATAAGAAAATCAATGCAGAACATTAAAAAAAAACAAACAACAAAGACTGAAAAATAAATTAAATGCATATGTCGCAAAAACAAAAGGTTCGCCTATCAAGAAAACAAAATGGCAGAAGTAAACTAAAAAATAAAAAGAAATTTAACAGAAATTTGTGTGTAAAATCGAAATTAATCTGGGGAAAAATAAGCATTAAAGATGGAGGTTTTAAGAATAAGAATTGCCTGAAACAATCTCTCACATATATAAATCTACCATCCGCCCGTGCATTGAAAACTGCGTGAAAGTAAAATGAAAAGGAAAAACAAAACACAAAAACAGCAACAAATTTGTACAAATAAATGTAAAAAAAACAATTTAAACCTTTTTGCGATCTTTGAAAAAAAATTCAACGTGAAATCAGATATATAGACTTAAAAGCGAGTGGTGGGGACGGAATCCCAAACATAGTCTTGAAGAAATGTGCCCCTGAACTATCCTCTGTCCTTTCTAAGCTCTACAACCTCTGCCTGTTGGAAGTCTTCTTCTGTGGTTCCAATATTCAAGAACACTGGTGAACCCTCGGACCCCGCAAATTACCGCCCTATCAACCTTCTTCCGATCTTCGGCAAAGTGTTCGAAGCCATTATCAATGCCGAGGTCGTTCAGCATCTCACGGCCAACGGGCTCCTATCGGACAAACAGTATGGCTTCCGCTTCACCAGGTCTACTGCTGATATGCTAACGACCATCACCGAGTATATATACCAAGCTCTAGACAAGAATGGTGAAGCCCGAACTGTCGCCCTGGATATCTCTAAAGCATTCGACAGACTATGGCATGCCGGCCTTCTACGGAAAATGCGAAGCTACGGCATTACTGGACTTTTGTTGGACTTAATCCAGTCATTCCTCTCCAACCGCACACTGAAGGTGGTTTTAAACGGACATGCCTCCCAGAACTACCCTACAAACGCGGGTGTCCACCAAAGCTCTATCCTAGGTCCTACACTCTTTCTATCTACATCAATGATCTCCCCGATGCCATAAGATCACAAGTATGCATGTACGCCGATGATAACACAGTATACGCTCGCCTCGATCAAAAATCTGGTGTTGGTGACAAGGCGAACCTCGCGGCTGAGCTTGAAAAGGACCTCCAATCCGTGGTGGATTGGGGTAGGAAATAGCTCGTAAAATTCAATTCTTCCAAAACGAAATTGCTGTCAATTAACCACCACAGACGACCGCACCTCCCTCCCATTAGCATGGAACAGGCATGCCTCCCAGAGAGTAAAACACTACGCCTGCTTGGCCTGACACTCTCAGCGGACCTCAAGTGGAATGACGATGTCGAATCCATTTCTAAATCCGCTGCTATGAAAGTTGGCTCTGTGCAGGGCCCGGAAATTATTTCCGCCTGAATCTATCCTGCACTTATAGAAATCTACCATCCGCCCGTGTTTTGAATACTGTTGCCACATCTGGTCGGGTGCCCCTGCTTTTCTCCTCGGGCTTCTTGACAAAATACAGCGAAGAATCTGTAACGTGACTGATACCGACTTAGCTGACCGCCTGCAGCCACTTTCCCACCGGCGTGACGTGGCTTCCCTGTGCCTCTTCTATAAATACTTTCATGGCTTCTACTCTGATGAACTTAAATCACTGATGCCCCCTAGGTGTGAATTTGCACGAGATACTAGATTGGCAACTAGGTCCCACCCTTTTACAGTGAAACCGATGAAATGTAACCGCAATTTCTACTCCAACAGCTTCTTTCCTCGCACTTCCCGCTTGTGGAATTCCATACCGCATGCTTGCTTCCCCGACGGCTACAACCACCAGGAGTTTAAATGTAGGGTCAATAGACACCTCCTAACACACTAACCCTCCTCCTATGTACATCCTAACTCGTCTATCGCCCTGTGTAACCCCCTGCGCTATAGTGATTAAAAAAAAACAAAAACGGCCAGACTTCAGACAATAACGGCATCAGCGCAGTAATATTCACCCGCCTACCCCCTGAGACTGGATGTGTGGCACAATGCCGAATTTCACGTGAGAGATCCGAGCTCTTAAGCTCAGGTAAAAATTCCTCGTAGACCCTACATAAAGCAGGTTTGGTTTGGTTATTGAATTTTACGGCATATCAACTCCTATTTGGGTCATTTTATGCCGAAGCCTTGCTTATTTATGTATACAGGGTAGCTATTCTGTATAAAAGGTTGGGAGGTTGTTGGGTTTTATGATCTGTATTTTTTGTTTTTTCTTTATAAATTGCTTTATCTTGTGATTGTTTCTGATTGCATATCTGCATACCTACATGTATGCATGTACATATATATGTATACATATACATACACTAGCAGTATAGCCCGGCGTTGCTCGGGTGTAATGAAAGCTTTTATATATATATATTATCGATTTTCTGCACTATTGTAAGAACTGCAACCTTGAAACTTCTGAATATCGTTTCTCATGTCTTTGTCTATGAGTGTATCAAATTTGATTAAAATCGGACCACTCCTTCTATAACCCGATTTTTTCGATTATCGATATTTATCTGGGGTACCTCGACACGAAACCTAGCTAAGAACATTCGCAGACGCTTATAGTACAACTGTGTAAATTTTCAAGAAATATCGGTTCAGCCGTTTCGGAGTCTATGGGTAACGGATACACACACACACACACCCAAAGTTCCATTTATAAATAAGTTTAGATAGATTAACATAGACAATATTTGAAAGTATTATATTTTGTTGAGGATCTTGATTTCTTTGAAAATGTACATTTCATCTGTGTCTATTTTTAAAAATTTCTCAAACTTTTTCCATTGAAATATTTTTGTCTTATTTTAGTTATGGTTTTACATGCCAGTAGGATATGTTTTATTGTAATTAGGCTTTCACAACTGCATTTTGGTGGATTTGTCTTTTTTAATATATAAGAATGAGTTATGTATGTGCGTCCTACATGTATTCTAGTTATGATGACTTGTTTTTTCTGAGTGTTTCCAAGATTTTTTACCCGTTTTAGGTTTGATTTGAAATCGCTTATTTTTGGCTTGGTTTTTTCCATGATTCTTACCATTTATCTTTTATATATTTATTTATTTTTGGTTTAAAGTCCGTTTCGGGAATTTGAAGATTTTCATCTATTATCATTTTTAAAAGATGATTTAGCAGCAATATCTGCTTTGTCTCCTCCTTGGATCCCAACCTGGCTTGGAATCCAGCAGAAGATGATATTTTTGTTTTTTTTCTATTGAATATAGTGGATGTGCATTGTGGTGCATTGGATATCGGCTCGGAACGAGAAATCGGGGAGCCGAGTTCAAATTCCAGCCGAATTCATTGCATTCACTTACGCACAAATACCCTTGGAAAAGGTATTAATCCGTCTCTTCCTTCCAGTTATGTCTTAAATAACAGGACAGATTAGGTTCTATAGCCTTGGTCGGCAACCAGTCTACTGCAGAAAGCAATGGCAACCTACTGCGGGATAATCTTCTGCCCAGTCAGTCATGTCTCGAAAGAGCGCCCAAGCGTGTATCATGTATGGCACTCAACTGACTGACAGAATATAATATATAAGAGTGAGTTAAGTGTGTGTGTCCTATATGCATTCTTGCTATGATAATTTGTTTTTTTCCGAGCGTTTCCAAGATTTTTTCCCCATTTTTCTATTTTAGGTTGGATTTGAAATCGTTTATTTCCGGTTTGGTTTTTCCATGATTCTTACCATTTATCTTTTTTATATTTATTTATTTTTGGTTTAAAGTCCGTTTCGGGAATTTGAAGATTTTCATCTATTATCATTTTTAAAAGATGATTTAGCAGCAATATCTGCTTTGTCTCCTCCTTGGATCCCAACCTGGCTTGGAATCCAGCAGAAGATGATATTTTTGTTTTTTTTCTATTGAATATAGTGGATGTGCATTGTGGTGCATTGGATATCGGCTCGGAACGAGAAATCGGGGAGCCGAGTTCAAATTCCAGCCGAATTCATTGCATTCACTTACGCACAAATACCCTTGGAAAAGGTATTAATCCGTCTCTTCCTTCCAGTTATGTCTTAAATAACAGGACAGATTAGGTTCTATAGCCTTGGTCGGCAACCAGTCTACTGCAGAAAGCAATGGCAACCTACTGCGGGATAATCTTCTGCCCAGTCAGTCATGTCTCGAAAGAGCGCCCAAGCGTGTATCATGTATGGCACTCAACTGACTGACAGAATATAATATATAAGAGTGAGTTAAGTGTGTGTGTCCTATATGCATTCTTGCTATGATAATTTGTTTTTTTCCGAGCGTTTCCAAGATTTTTTCCCCATTTTTCTATTTTAGGTTGGATTTGAAATCGTTTATTTCCGGTTTGGTTTTTCCATGATTCTTACCATTTATCTTTTTTATATTTATTTATTTTTGGTTTAAAGTCCGTTTCGGGAATTTGAAGATTTTCATCTATTATCATTTTTAAAAGATGATTTAGCAGCAATATCTGCTTTGTCTCCTCCTTGGATCCCAACATGGTTTGGAAGATATAAAGCAGAGTGGGCTGCAATAATATGGAGTATCAAAAAGATGATTTTTTTTTCCCCATGATGTCATTATTATTTTAAGTACTTTCAATCTTCAGCAATGTTTGTTTTAAAAAGCCATGATTAGAAATGTGTAAAGCCAAAACATATGAAAGTGATATTCATACATTTTCTTTGTTCTTGAGCAAAACAAGAAAAAAAAAAAAAAATTAATAATAAACACGAAGAAAAAGTTGGTTGTTTTGTTTTTATGACATATCAACTTCGGCAGGTCATTTATTACTAGCTGAATTTTTTATTTATTTATTGCTGGTAATACCTTTTTCTTTCAACAATTTATTATTGTTTTTATATAAGTTTTGTGTCTAGTAATACTTTTTTTCTTTTTGAGTATCAAGATTCATTGGGATTTGTTTTTAAGAGCAGGGTCCCCAAGTCCTACCCTTGTTAATTAACCCATAACTGGAGGGAAGAGACAGATTAATACCTTTCCCAAGGGTACCAGTGCTTAAGCGAATGCAGGGTATTCAACTGGAATTCGAACTCGGCTCACCGATTTCTATTTCCGAGCCGATATCCACTGGACCACAACACACATCCGTCACTAAACATTTACAGCACTTGGTATTTCCAAGCGGTCACCCATCTAAGTACTGACCAGGCTCAACGTTGCTTAACTTCGGTGATCGAACAAGAACTGGTGTATTCAACGTGACATGGCCGTAAACCCAATAATATGGAGTATCAAAAAGATGTTTTTTTTTTCCCATGTCGTCGCTATTATTTTAAGTACTTTCAGTCTTCAGCAATGTTTGTTTTAAAAAGCCATGATTAGACATGTAGTAAAGCCAAAACATATGAAAGTGAAATTTTCTTTGCTCAAGAACAAAGAAAATGTAAACAAAGAAAAAAAAAAAATAATAATAATAATAATAAACACAAAGAGAAAGTCATCCCTTGTTTGAGTTGACTATTTTGAAATCGATAAAATTAAATATATTAATGAACTAGCATCTTAACCCGGTGTTGCCCGTGCAACTCAGAATATTTTAGTAGTAGGAGAAGCATTAAAAAATCCATTTTCTTTTGTTTTGCGTAAATGTGATTTGATGTTTAGTGTGACATTGTAAACAACATTGCGTTTGTTTTTGTTTCAAAATTACGGGGGAAAATATTTACATTTTTTTGTTGACTAAACAAATTTAACATGAAAATAAAAATAATTTATTTTGTTTTACTGAAATTTGAAATATAAAAACTATTATGCTCTCAGTTCAGAAATTTTCGAAGAATATTTAAAAATGTAGACATTTAATTTTAGACGAAAAAGTTACATTAATGCCACATGAATTACAAACAGTTGATTTCCAGCATGAAATATTTAGCGAAAAAAAAGCTTTATTTTTTTTTAATTTTATTTTCTGAAGCATGAAGTATAAAATATGAAATATTTTTTTTAATAAAAAATATTTTAGTGGCGTTTGACACGTGTGATTTGATTTCTGTGACGTAATTCAGCAACCATCTTAGATGTTTTACGGAGCAAATGTAAACAATCTGCACCATTGGCCAAAAAGTGCGAAAGAGAAAATTACTGAACTTGAACTCAAAAAGTATGCGTCGACCTGGCTTCCCTGTAGACATGTGTCCCTAGAAAGTTTGAATGGCGTAGCTTAAAAAATGTAGGTGCGCATAGGGAACAGTCACACACAGACTCACAGATTGCCTTTTATATATATATATATTAAACTTAAAGAAAGATTTAAAAAGGGATTTCATTTTTTATTCAAAGAGTCACTGTAGATCTCGATAAATAATAAAAAAATAGAAAAGAATAGCAGAATTAAAAAATGAATTTAAAGCAAACAGAACGTTCATTGGCTACATCTTGATTTTTGTGTGTATGTGTGTGTGCGTGTTTGAGAGAGTACGATGGTACATGCAAGGTCCTATGCCCTAAATGGAGGCTTATTGTGTAATGAAGGTGTAGATCTGGAACGACAGGAATCGTATGAAGATCGACTTGAGCAAGAAGCCTTCGATAAACGACCTGAAAGAGAAAAAATGTGAGAAAATTAAACAGGGACATATTGAATAAAAACAGATTATCTCTTTCTCCAGTATAAAAGCTCATATTTTTCCTTTTTCATTTAGCACTAAGCCAGGCAATAAGACACAAGAGTGTTAGAGAATATGAAAAAAAATAATATTATGGAAAGAGGACAAAAAAATAATATAACTAAGAAGATAGAAAATGTTTAATAATTTAGGTACCTCCACTCATTTTCAACTAGCAGTATAGCCCGGCATTGCTCGGGTGTAATGAAAGCTTTAAAACTAATCCATGGTCCTGGAGCTCAGACTCTTTGGACATTGGCACGAAAGACTAAAAAGCAATAGCTGTTTCCAGTTAAAGCGAAACTGTAGACTGAAAGAAAAATGAATGCATGTAAGTCAAATTCTGATTTTCTGGTATCGATATCAAATAAGTTTTTTCGTCATAAACTAAATTTTGAAGGCTAAATATATCCTCTGAGTAAATGGTATCATGGCTGAGACTAAGAAGCTACAATTATACCTACTTAGAGCCAAACCCGAAGCAAAAACTAAAATAAAAGGGCTGAAAAAAATACAGACATACAGGCAGGTAACCAGACACACAAACAAACATCTTGCCTTTTACATATATATATATATCATTGATTTTCTGTACTATTGTAAGAACTGCAACTTTGAAACTTCTGAATATTGTTTCTTATGTCTTTGTCTATGAGTTTATCAAATTTAATTAAAATCGGACAACTTTTTTTATAACCCGATTTTTTCGATTATCGATATTTATCGGGGGTACCTTGACACGAAACCTAGCTAAGAACACTCGCAGACGCTTATAGTACAACTGTGTCAATTTTCAAGAAAATCGGTTCAACCGTTTCGAAGTCTATAGATAACGGATACACACACACACACAAAGTTCCATTTATAAATAAGTTTAGATACCTAAGTCTTAAATTGAATTTTTAAAAATAAAAAACATTTTCTTGAAGCTTTAATATTACCTTAATTGAAAGCTAAATGATTAAATTTACTATTTCCAGTAAGCAAAATACTTGGGTGTATTTTAAAAAGAAATTATATTCATTGGAATCTAAAATTTTGAAATGTTTAACCACTTTTCAATTTTTCAGCCATTTTTTGAGCAATCAACACATTTGTAAACAAAATTCTCAGTTTTAAAAATCTTGTAAAATTAAAATATACATAAGTAATACATTATTTTTGGAAAATTAACAAATTAAGAGTTAAATTAATTTTAATTGAAACAAATATTAATTGTTTATGGCATGAAATTTAAAATAAAAGTATTTCTTAATCAGAAAGGTCTGACTCGACCTTTCAAGTAGGTAATAACAGCCCATTATCAATCAGTTTACACTGAAGTATGCTGACCAAAAACTGACAAAACTCACATGAACGTTTTGTAAGGAAAACAATCCTTGACGCTAGCCTCCTACAGGGAAAAAATTTAGATGAATATGTTACTTGTGATCACTATAGACACAGTTTATATTGCATCTGCCCGCTGTCACATGTCAAATCATATGGGAATGGTTAGAAAGATCCATATTCTGTGATTAAGAAATAGTTTTAGCATAAATTTCAGGATATAAATATGTAATAGTTGTGTAAATCAAATTAATTTAACATTAAATTTGCTAATTTTTCAAAAATAGCGTATCACAGCATATATTTTATTTTTACAAGATTTTTAAAACCAAGAATTAACTTTTGTTTACAAATCTGTTGATTGCCCAAAAATGTCCAAAAAATTTATTTTAAATTTTAAAAATCTCAAAATTTTAAATTCCAATCTATACAATTTCTGTTTAAAATACACCAGAGTATTTTGCTTACTAGAAATAATAAATCTAATCATTTAGCTTTCAATTAAGCTAAAATAAAAGTTTCAAGAAAACTTTTTTGTTTCAAAAAAACTCATTTTAAAAGTTAATTAAAAAAAATAAGTGAAGGTACCTATTCTTTTTGTTGTGGAGTAGTTTTCGCACTAAAGGTTATAATCGTGCTATGTCAGTAATTAATCAACTTAACGCACCCAAAATGTTAGAAACTTGGTAATCTTCCACAGAGAGATGACTCCTTAGTATTCAGCTAACTGCTGACTAAAATCAACTGCCTAGTAGTTCTACTGAACTCCAATAGAACTCTAAAGAACTCCCAAGAACTTTACCCGTTAACTTCCTGTTAACTCTTAATATAGGAGGGAGAGTCCATTATCTGAGGAATAGGTGTGTTTCCCCATAACGCTTTGTAGTAATTTTGTCAAAGTGCATTTACTGACTGTATATGCACTTTGACAAAATTACTACAAAGCGTTATGGGGAAACACACCTATTCCTCAGATAATGGACTCTCCCTCCTATATTAAGAGTTAACAGGAAGTTAACGGGTGAAGTTCTTGGGAGTTCTTTAGAGTTCTATTGGAGTTCAGTAGAACTACTAGGCAGTTGATATTAGTCGGCCTAGTGAATGAATTACCCATCTATGAATTATCCAGTAACCAACTATACCCTGAGTCCAACCATTTGATCAAGCTTACATTTTTGAGTTAGTAGTAGCATAAATTGACTACTCTTTAAGTAAATTTCTATGAATACTGATGTAAAATTATTAACATTAACTTTTGTTGAAATCTGGGGAAGTAAGTATAATCGAAGCATATAGCATGTATGTTTTTTTTTTAATCATATCACCCCAGGCAAGGCGGTAAGACCACTGGTGTGCAGGGGGCTACATAAGAGTGAAAAGAGAAAACCGGAAACCACATCCTAAACAGGGAACAAGGGATGAGCCTCTTCACCTATTCAATAAACGTGGGTGGAGTATGAACCGGGCAATAGTTCAGTCTATCTACTCCAATTGAAAAAAAAAAATAAAAAAAAAATAAGGAAAAGTGAAAAGACTGGAAAAGAGAAAGCCGGAAACCACATCCTAAACAGGGAACAAGGGATGAGCCTCTACATCTGTTCAATAGACGTGGGTGGAGTGTGAACTGGGCGATAGTTCAGTCAATCTACTCCAATTGAAAAAAAAAAAGAAAAGTGAAAAGATTGGAAAAGAGAAAGCCGGAAACCACGACCGAAGTTGAAGGAAAGTGTACCGGAAACCCCTTCCTAAACAAGAAACAAGGCGATCACCTCCACTCCTGCTCAATAGAAGTGGGTGGAGTGTAAAACCAGGTGATGGTGGGTACTATCTACTTCAATAATAATTATAATAAATTATAACAAGAAGAAAAAAATATTTAAGTTTTAACTTTTAAAGTCGAAACGAGATTTAAACGCAAAAATTATTTACAATAGCAAAATACTACCCCTGTTAAAAAATTCAGGCAAATTAAAGGCAAAAATTAAACAGGCAAAAATTAAAATTAAAATAAAATAAAAAATCACAAATCAACATACCAAGAAGGTAAGACAGACTGATAAAGTTAACTTGGGTTTGTGTCAATCCAAATACCCTATCTGATGTTTTGTTTCAGGGTCATAGAGAAATGATATTATTTAAATTATTTCCTTATTTCAAAGTAGTTTCTTGATCGTATGGTTTGACTTTGCTGAAAACAAATTCATTTTTTAGCTGATTTTCGTACGGCTGAAGTGCCCACAGCATTTTGATTAATTTTGTTGCATTTTTTTTTTGTGCTTCAAAAAAGTTTTGTAGAGGAAAAAAATCAGAGCAGACAAATCACACTGTTCTGCTAGTACTGACATTAGTATTAACCTTTAATTTTGTTTTGAAGTTAACCTCTCTTGTGTTTCCACCAGCCTGAGAGTGGAAAAGAGTGCAACAATAGATTAGATGAACTCCACTACTATGAATGGAAAGTTATTCTGTTTAATTAAGTGAAATAACATATTATACCCAAACGCATTCTTAAATTGTGTAGACAATAGTGGTGCAGTATGAAAAGGAAGACACTGCTTGAGTTTTCCCCCTCCTCCTCAGAAAAATCTTGGCTCCCAAGTGCCCCACCAACATTTTAGAGTTTCACAATCAGCACTGTATATTACACACACACACATATATATATATATATATATATAAAAAATGTAGAATATTTGGTAATTAAGTCAGGTAAATTCCGATACAGATGAACTCAAAAGAACTCAATGTTAAAATTATTTATTTTATTTAACAGAGTAATATAAGCTAGAAAATTTTTTTAAAATTCTACAATTTCATGGGTAATATGTATTTCACTGCTGACCTTGCTGCTCGTCAGACCCAAATGATACAACAGTTAAATTAACTGTTGTATCTTTTGGGTCTGACGAGCAGCTTTTTTTTTTCTTGCTGCAAAATACATATTACCCATGAAATTGTAGAATATCTAAAACTTTTTCTACATACATACATATATATATATATATATATATATATACACACACACACACACACGCCTTATAGTTTATAACCAGTTTCAATATGCTGAATTTTTCCTTGAGATTATATATATATTTAGCTATTCAAAGCTTCATCAGACTCAAAAAAAAACAAAAGAATCAAAGAGGATTTATCTTTCATTTGATAAAAAAAAAGCTTGGAAACTACATTTACAAGTTTGGACAAACTAAGAATAGTAAAGAATACCAGAATAAAGATTAACAAATTTTAATAAAGTCACTCATTTTTCTTTCTTCTTTAATCACAAGAAACACCAGTTTAGGAAAAAAAATACTAAATTTTATTATTATTTAATCATGCACACATATACACAAACACACATTTCATTTTTTGTTTTTGGATCTGATGAAGCCTTGAATGGCAAAATGCATCATCAAATTTTATTTCATGAAACATTTCCATTTCTCGATGTTTAAAAACTCTGTTGGGATTTCTATATCCTAATTTCAAATAATAATTATGTACACTACCGACCATAATTATTAGGACACCTCAGTGTTTTGAAAAAATTATGTATTTCATACTATTTTTTAGTATTTATTGTCAATTGAATAATTGTAAATGAAAATAGAATGTTTTTTTTGTTAATATTGCACAATAACATGTGCATCAAATGAATTTATAAACATTTAATAATTACCTATATTGCAGTTTCATGAAATAATGAAGAAAATTTAGGGTGATCCGGACAAGTTCATCTTTGCTTCCTTGCCTTGTAAAATTTTGCAAAGTAATAACAAAAGAACCATTCTATTTTCATTTGGCAATATATACATCATTTCTTTGTAAAAAAATCTAGGGTGGCCTAATAATTATGGCCAGTAGTGAATATACATACAATGTGGTCCAAAATCTGGTGAACAGTCAATGATAACATTTATTTTGAGATTACATATACAATTATATTTATTAATACAATTATTACATTGACAATTAAATTTTTTTTGTGAACAATAATATGAAAGCACTTAAAGTCAATAAATGCAGGTGTCCAAACTGTTGCTCATCACAATTTACTTAGCTTTAAAGTCTACCACTCACAATTCAACAAAAAGTTTTGCAGAAAGTCTCTTTGTGTTTTCATTTCTTGAAATGCACATCTTATGTATTTTTTTTCAATTCACCAACACTTATTGGTTTTCAACTAAAAAGCTTTGTCCTTGAGTCCTGCCCAAAAGAAGAAATCTATTGGGGTCAAGTCAAGTCAAGTAAATGTGATGGCCAATCAATTGAAGCTCTTCAGCCAATCCACTTCTCAAAAAATGTTTCATAAAGATACTCATGGACTTCTTTTGAATAATGTGAAGGAGCCCCATCTTGTTGGAACAATGAAAACCATCGTAATGATATAACTGATACAGAAACATTTTCTACCAACTGTCTACCTATTTTTAGACCACTGTGTGTGTGTGTGTCTGTGTGCTTACAGTAGAATCATGCTGAAAACACCAGTTCCAATCAATCAACAAGCAGTGCTGAGCCTGGCCAGTACTTAAATGAGAGACTGCTTGAGAACACCAAGTACTGTAAGCTACAATCTGATATGTTTTGACTTTAAATAATTCACAAAGTTGAAATCCCACTCCCCAAAACAACCACAACTCCAGCCGGAGCCACAACTCCAGCCGGAGCCACAACTCCAACCGGAGCCACAACTCCAACCAGAGCCACAACTCCAACCAGAGCCACAACTCCAACCAGAGCCACAACTCCAACCAGAGCCACAACTCCAACCAGAGCCACAACTCCAACCAGAGCCACAACTCCAACCAGAGCCACAACTCCAACCAGAGCCACAACTCCAACCAGAGCCACAACTCCAACCAGAGCCACAACTCCAACCAGAGCCACAACTCCAACCAGAGCCACAACTCCAACCAGAGCCACAACTCCAACCAGAGCCACAACTCCAACCAGAACAATTAATTAGATCAAAACATACTTAAAAATCTTTTTCTACTTACTTCCAATGCTATGATCCTCAAGTGCTTTTTCTAAATAACTGTTTAGACGTTCAATATCCCTATCAGAGAAATCAGTCTGACTTGCCATTGTTACATTCTCTGTCTTTTTCTTCACACCCAATGGCTGTGGTGGTGTCCCAGTGATAAGACCTTCAGGAAAAAGCTTCATTGCCATCTTTAAACCTAAATGGTTAAAAAAATAAAAAATAAAAAGTTAATAAAATGTAATTAACATAAAGATACAAAACACAAAGTCATCATGCTTAATATCCCTGCCATGCATTTTTCTATATATATATATATATATATATATATATATATATATATATATATATATACGCCAAGACCGCCAAGATATATATATATATATATCGCCAAGACCGCCAAGACCGCGGTCGGTCTTGGCGATCTTGCTATTTTGTTAGTATATATATATATATATATATATATATCATCATGCTTAATATCCCTGCCATGCATTTTTCTTCAGGAGAGAGGATTTATATTTGTTATGATTTAAGACAAGGAGGTTAAGCTCGATAATGTTGAGTATGAGGTTGTTCATCAGTTTTGCTATCTTGGTGACATGTTTAGTGCAGGTGAAGGTGCAGAAGCAAGTTCAATATCCCGTGTAAGATCAGGTTGGAAAAAATTTAGATAACTGATGAACTTAGCTCACTGGTACCCCCCATACATGAATTTGCTCAAGCCACAAGGTTAGCAACTAGGTCCCACGCTTTTACTGGGGAAACTAATAAATTGTAAACGCAAATTCTCCTCTAGCAGCTTCTCTCGCACTTCCTGCCAGTGGAATTCCCTTCCGTTTACTTGCTTTCCTGACAGCTACAATCTTCATGAATTCAAATGTAAAATCAATAGTCATCTATCTCACTAACTTGCTTCCTCTCTCTCTCATGCTTCTTTCTTCATCCACTTCACTCTCAGCTGTATTCTCATCCTTCTCTTACCCTCTTCCTGACACCCCCTGTAACCTGTCACTCTTTCTCATAACTTACCACCTATGTAACCCCCTGCAGTGGCAGCAAAATGCCTTGCTTGGGGCATCACAATTATAAAAAAAAAACACTTTTGCATAGGATAAAAGGAAAGCTATATACAGCTTGCATTAGAAGAGTTATGTCAGTCTTCGGGATAGAAAATTATCAGAGGAGTTAAGAAATAGGCTGGGTATTGCCAGTATAACAGATGCTATGTGTCAAGCAAAACTTAGATGGTTTGGGTATGTTGAGAGAATGGACATAGAAAACCCAGTCAGCAATTATAGGTTTATTGAGGTTGATGGCCAAAGAGGGACAGGTAGACTATATATATATATATATACAGACAGAAAATTTTCTGTCTTTGTTGCTCTACTTTTGTATTGAGCGCTTTAATGTTAGGGTTTTCGTCTTGGGTTTTTTTTTTTCCTACGAGTATTTGACTTTTTGTTCATGTACTTTGTTTGTTTCTGTTTTTATTTCCCCTCCGTTTTCCTCTGAGTTCGTCCTCAGTGGGTTATTCAAGACGATCTAAATTATAGTATAACTATTACTAGTATTAGCAGAATTATTCCTGTTACTATTAATATTGTTATAATTACTATAGTTATTATATATATATATATATATATATATATATATATATATATATTGAATAAATTATTGCTGTTTTCCAACAGATGGCATTCCAGAACAGCATGCGTGTAGTTTCAGATGGCAATGCATCGATAAGTACTATAAGCAAGCTTTCACCAAAGTTTAAAGAACTCTGTTTTTCATACCGTTAAACATGCTGGATTTCGTGCCAAAGAAAGTGTAATTGTGGGGAATTTTACTGCATTATTTTATTCAAAACAAATCTGCAGCTGAAGCATAGAGAATTCATGTTGAGACTTACAGCAACCATGCTCTATTGGAAACAACATACAAAGGTTGGTTTAGATACTTCAAAAATAATGATTTAGATGCTTTAATGTATGGAAAATATTTGAAGACGAAGAATCAGAGGCATTATTCATGAAGACTCATGTCAGGTGCAAGCTGAATTTGCAGAAACATTAGGAGTTGATCTCACAAGAGTTTTCAAATGTTTAAAAGCATTAAGAATGATTCAAAATTAAGGACATTGGGGGCTGTACGAGTTGAAGCTTAGTGACGTCGAACAGCATCTAGTCACGTGTGAACAGCTGTTTCAATGGCAGAAAAAGAAAGGCTTTTGCATCATATCATGACTGGCAATGAAAAGTGGATTAACTTGAACAGGTGTAGAGGCTCATCCCTTGTTCCCTGTTTAGGATGTGATTTCCGGCTTTCTCTTTTTTCCAATCTTTTCACTTTCTTTTTTGTTTATTTTTTTAATTAGAGTAGATAGACTAAACTATCGCCAGGTTCACACTCCACCCACGTCTATTGAACAGGTGAAGAGGCTCATCCCTTGTTTCCTGTTTAGGATGTGGTTTCCGGTTTTGCTCTTTTTCTCTTTTCCAATCTTTTCACTCCTATGTAGCCCCCTGCGCATCAGTGGCGTTTTCGCCTTGCTTGGGGTGATATGATTTAAAAAAAAAAAAAAGACTATGTAAAATATAGACCCAGCTTATCAATGATTATTTAAGGAAATTGAGATTACAACTAGGCCTTACACAAAAGTGAGTGGCCTGGAAAAGAACCACCAAGAACTCCCCATCCAACCCAAGCTAGCATGGAAACGGACATTAATGATGATAATGATTATGAGAAGGCCGATGCTGCTGACAATTATGATGATGATGATGAATAAATTTTTTAACTTTTTGAACAGAAATCATTTTGAAAAATATTTTGGTGTTTGGTTCCTCACAGAGTGCCCCACATGTTTGGTTATGCATCAGAATAATTTAAGCTTAATATACATATCAATGAAGTTAGTAAGTTAAGTGCCATACATGATATACACTCGGGTGATCAGGTCTCGAAAGAGACATGTCTGATTGGCAGAAGATTTTCCCACAGTAGGTTGTCATTACTTTCTCTAGTAGACTAGTAGCCAATTAAAGCTATAGAACCCAATCTGTCCTGCTATTTAACCCATAGCTGAAGGGAGAAGAGATGAATTAATACCTTTCCCAAGGATATCAATGAGAACCTTTGCAAAAATTCAAAGATTTGAAAGCTTGCCTTAAATTCTAATGAATCCAATTCTGAGTACCCCAGTCTTGTAGCCCTGTGTCATACTAGGCAATTAATAAACTTCAATGATGAATTCTTTCCCACCCTACAACCACTTTCTCCACAAATGAAACATCACAGACATCTCACTGGTCTTTCTCTATTTCCATGACCAATGTCTGTCTGAACAAGTTATATTCCTTAGTTCCACTAATTCAGACCTTAATAAGTCTTAATTTTTTTTTTTTTGTCTTGAAAGTGAATATTCAGATCCAGTCTAAAACATACCAGTTTACGCCATTTGAAAAGTGGCTATTAAGTTGATCTCTTCTGATTTTGTTGAATAGCAGGAATTCCCACAGACTACAATAGACTTAAGACCTGATTCAATTCTGATTAAAAGTTTGATTAGACTGAAATTAAGAATTTCTGGTTAAGGAAAATATAAAAGTTTAATCTTACAGTAAATATAACCTACATTAAATCTAAATTATTGCAAGGGATGTTTAAATTGATTTGTTTTTCATGGCTTAACCTTTTATAGGTTATTTAAAGCCAGAAAATATTTTTGAGATCATAATGATTTGCTGATTAAAGTCTTACCAATTTACCCATAGCTAGGGGAAGAAAAGATGGATTCATGCCTTTCTCAAAGGTATTTGCTCGTAACAAACCTGACTGAGATTAGAACTAGGCTCTTCAATTTCCATTCCTGAGTTTTTATTCCTAACACTACCTACACATCCAAGCTTATAACACATGGTATTCTCAAGCAGTGACTCATCTAGATACTGAGTCTGCTCAACGTTGCATAACCAAAAAACAAATAAACATGACAATTTATTCCTAATTTCAATCTTGATATACAATGTCTTATTTGAAAATTGAAAAAAAAACAAAAAAAAACATCAGCAACAGTTGTACGCATTTTTCAATGGTATAAACACAGTTCTCAAATTGACATTTGTAAATAAAAACAAAGTACAGATAACTCTCTAAAAACTCAGAGATCGTTTTGATATATTTATTTGCTGAAAAAGATGATCCTTCTAAAATAACAAAAAAATTAACAGTTTTTTTGATTCTGACAAATATCATGGGCAGAGAAAAGTCTACTGAATGCATATTTAGAAAAAGTTTGTTTTTCTACAAGTGGACCAGTTCATTTATTTAGCACTTTGTTTGCCTTAATATTTTAATATTAGAATAACAGGTGTAATAGTAACAAGATGTAAAATCTAATATTGTTTCTGTAACATGTGTAATAGTAACAATATATAACAGGTATAATAGTAACAATAATGTAATAATGTATAACATACATAATAACTGTAACATGTGTAACAAGACATACTATTTATATTGTTGTCTCATCTTTGTTGTCATATTAGCATTTTTTTAATCCGGTTACTAGACCCAAAGAGTGGTGAGTTCAATACCTGGCCACAGTAGAATTGAATAAAAACTTGGAGAGTTCAGTTACTAAAGGGAAATAACTGAAACTGTGATATTCAGAAAAAATATGACACGTGGAACTAGAACAATCTACCCCAGTGGATGAAATAAAAGTTTCAGTTTGAAATTTCCAACCTATAAAAGCTGAAGATTTGAGCATACAACAGCCAAAATCTTATAAATATGACAAAGATGAGGACAACAATTCAAATAGTGTAAATACTTACAATACCTCATCTCAGAAATATAGAAGGATGTAACATGTGTACTAGTAACAAGATGTAACAAGTTTTCTTGCACAGAAAATTTGGTAACTGCTATTTTTTTTTAGAACTGATTTGATAGAAATGCCAGGATGTGATACACTCAACATTTAAAGGGGAAAAAAGCAGTATATTACCTCCAGATAGCATAAACAAATTGTCAAAACCCCTTTCCACTATGGTAGAGGCTGCTCGAGGTGCCATGTCTTCATCGTAGTCATACATCAAAATTATTCGACCAGGTTTGTTTTTCTGATGAAAAACTGAAGGAAAATGCTTGGGAAAAGTATCAGGCTTGATTACAAGTTTTAGTTAGGAACAAATTTGACAAACCAACTAATAGTAATAAATTTTTTTCAAAAATGATATGACATCTTTTTCTAATTGCAATTTAATAGATTTAATTAACGATATTTGGAAATCATTCACAACACTGAACAAGGTCAGCAAATTATTTGGCTATTTGTCGAGTGTTGTCAGTGAAGTTGTAAATGAATTTTCGGTGCTCTACGCCCTCGTCAGGTTGATAACTGAATTTCTTGAGTGATAGTTTACTGTATTTAAAGCAAAATTGGTGTTAAAAGAATAAGTGTTAAAAATTAAAGTTAGAAAATTGTCAAGAATGGGAGGGGAGATTATATATTTATTTATATATTATATACTAGCAGTATAGCCCGGCATTGCTCGGGTGTAATGAAAGCTTTAAAACTAATCCAGGGTCCCGGAGCTCAGACTAAAGAATATTTGAAATAATAAAATAATTGCGACAATTTACCACTCGCACCTTATACATATATATATATATATATATATATATACTAGCAGCATAGCTCGGCATTGCTCGGGTGTAATGGAAGATTTAAAACTAATCCATAGTCCTGGAGCTCAGACACTTTGGACGTTGGCACGAAAGACTAAAAAGCAATAGCTGTTTCCAGTTAAAGCGAAACCGTAGACTGAAAGAAAAATGAATGGATGTAAGTCAAATTTTGATCTCCTGCTATCGATATCAAATAAGTTTTTTTTCGACGTAAACTGAATTTTAAAGGCTAGATAAGTCCTCTGAGTAAATGGTATCATGGCTGAGACTAAGAATTACAATTATACCTACTTAGAGCCAAACTCGAAGCAAAAACTAAAATAAAAGGACTGAAAAAATACAGACATACAGGCAGGTAACCAGACACACACACAAACATCTTGCCTTTTATGTATATATATATATATATATATATATATATATATATATATATAAAATCGATTTTCTGCACTACTGTAAGAACTGCAACCTTGAAACTTCTGAATATCGTTTATTATGTCTTTGTCTATGAGTGTATATAATTTGATTAAAATCGGACCACTCCTTCTATAACACGATTTTTTCGATTATCGATATTTATCGGGGGTACCTCAACACAAAACCTAGCTAAGAACACTCGCAGATGATTATAGTACAACTGTGTAAATTGTCAAGAAAATCGGTTCAGCCGTTTCGGAGTCTATAGGTAACGGACACACACACACACACACATACATACAAAGTTCCATTTATAAATAAGTTTAGATATATATATTATAATAGTTATATATATATATATACAAATATATTTCCAATAACCCCCCCCCCCCCCAGTGTAGGGGAGAGGATTAAAAAATTATATTTTGTTTTTCATGGTGGGCTGACTGGTGGGTGTTGTACATTATTTATGGGGTTAGTGTAGCGTGGGAAATTGGGTGTATGTGTGTATTTATATAATATATATTCTTATGCTATAGTTATCATGGTAAAATGAGGGGTGCAGAAATTAAATTGACGTTGTAAAATTATGAAATTATAAAATAGAATTGTTGGTGACGAGGATGGGCTAAGTAAATAGCAGATGAGTTAATTCGTTAGATTCTTCTTTGGAGTTGATGGTTGGTTTTTATTTTTATTTTTTAACATCAATTTTGATATAATTATGGTGAACTATCAATTCAGTCATCAATCCGACAAGGGCGTAGAGCACCGAAAATTCGTTCACAACTTCACTGACAGCTAAGGGCTCAACAACAATCAACAAATAACCAAATAATTCAACAATTCTACTCAAAAGGAATATGAATACATTGAAGGTCAGCAAAGTTTCATACATGCATATTATAACGATATCATACATGTATCCTAAAAATGTTTTATATGCTATAAAATATGGCATAATACCTGTACAGTTTGTTGATGCATTACACTCAAAAACAAAGACTGAATATCTTAGCCACAAACCAGCAATCAAGTTCCCTACCCTCCCCACTTCCTCGCAAGGGCCTGGGAAGCCGTAAGATCTATTGTAATGAAAAAAAATTAACAAAATAATTATTAGGATTAACTAGAAAATTATTGTCATACTTGTATGTTGAAATAGACATACATCAACCATCTCACGCTCTCTCTTTATATATATATCTATATATATATGACAATCTGTGAGTCTGTGTGTGACTGTTCCCTATGCATCATCATTATCATTTATCCATCATCACACCCAGATGGTGCATAGGGCAGCAACTTTTTGTTGCTGTTTCTGTAACAAACTGTTTTTTACAGGGCAGAGTTGTTAGACCTGCACCCAACCCCCAAACCTGGAGGACCGGTGGACCATTCTTGGTCCTTACATTTACAGCACCTGGTTTTCCCAAATGGTCACCCATTTAAGTACTGACCAGGCTCAATGTTGCTTAACTTCGGTGATCAGACAGGAACCGGTGCATTCAACACAATATAGCTGTAGACGTTCACAATGCATGCCTACATTTTTTAAGCTACACCATTCAAACTTTCTAGGGACACATATCTACAGGGAAGCCAGGTCGATACATACTTTTTGAGTTTAAGTTCAGCAATTTTCCCTTTCACAATTTTTGGCCAATGGTGCCAATTGTTTTACATTTGCTCTGTAAAACATCTAAGATCTAAGATGGTTGCTAGATTACATCACAGAAATCAAATCACACATGTCAAACGCGACTAAAAAAAAAAAAAAATGAGCCTTTATATTTAATTTTTATTCCGACGTTTGTTTCAAAAATTCATTTGTTCAACAAAAAAATGTGAATATTTTTCCCCGTAATTTTGAAACAAAAGAAATATTTTAAAAAAAGGGTTTTTTCAAACAAAAAAAAAAATATGTAAAATAAAAAAGTGCCAATAGTTAATTTAATTATTAAAGTCTTTTTTTTTTCGGATTTAATATTTCATACTTCAGAAAATAAAATTAAAAAAAAAAAAAAAGCTTTTTTTCGCTAATTATTTCATACAGGAAATCAACTGTCTCTACTTCGTATGGAATTAATGTAACTTTTTCCTCTAAAATTAAATGTCTACATTTTTAAATATTCTTCGAAAATGTCTGAACTGAGAGCATAATAGTTTTTATATTTCTAATTTCAGTAAAACAAAATAATTTTTATTTTTATGTTAAACTCAAAAAATGTAAATATTTGCCCCCGTAATTTTGAAACAAAAACAAACGCAATGTTGTTTACAATGTCACACAAAACATCAAATCACATTTACGCAAAACAAAAGAAAATGGATTTTTTAATGCTTCTACTACTGAAGTGTTCTGAGTTACACGGGCTGGGCAATGCCAGGCTATGATGCTAGCCTATATATATATATATATATATATATATAAGTGACTCTTCAGAAAATTCAGAAATTGAGTTCTTTCCGTGACTGGCGTGTGTATACACTTCTTATATACAACACGTTAAAATTTCCCTTCTCTGATTCCATGCGCCTATTGTGCAGGTACAGGGGCTGCAGGGTGCATTCTGCGGAGAGGGGGCATGATGTTGCTAAGCACGGCAATACCTAAAAGAAAGGTTTCTTGCTCCCATATTAATATTGGATTTGTATAAAAGACAGTCTTATAGAGAAATAAGCGGGTATGTAAATGTTTATACTGAGAACGTTATGCCAGAAGGATACATATGTAAGCATTTCTTTTCTTTCGCTGTTATTTGTTCTTGACAGCATAGCCGTTGGGTAATTCAGAGCTGAAAAAGAAAAAAAAATCATGAAGTCAAAAATAAGGAAACCACAAATGGATAAAAAATTAAGTTAAAAATTATTCATGTATATAAAATGCAAGATGCATAAATATATTTTGCTTGTAACATATAGAATGCAGATACTTGATGAAATTGTCGTTCAGCAAAATCAGTAAATAGTTTTACTAGTGTAGGGAGACAATAGTTGTCTTCCCTTAAGAGGAACAACAGTTGTCTTTCCTTTTGAGGAACTCTTTATCTGGGGTCAGTTCCCTTCCCAGTTTTAGTTGGGATAGCCATGAGAACCAATTGCTGGCGTAACGGTATATAGTTTATGTAGTTTCGGTATGTAGTTTCTTATCTAGTCTTACTAAAACATTCTCATCCATTTGGACAACATGAACATTCTTCTTGATTTGGGACTTAAACATTCTTAATGTATTGTATTTGTGTTTTATTAAATGCCTATTTGTTATTGCCATGTAACTTGTCTTTCTTTTTATTACATGTGCTACGGCAGCGTATTGATATTTAATTTATATTAGTATCGCGTAACTAGAATTATTGCAGGTTTGCAACAACCTAATACTAGGATCAGCTATAATTGGCATGATCCATAAAGCAAATTCAGAATTGAGACTTTTTTTTTTTTAAAATCATATCACCCCAAGCAAGGCGAAAACATCACTTATGTGCAGGGGGCTACATAAGAGTGAAAAGATTGGAAAAGAGAAAAACCGGAAACCACATCCTAAACAGGAAACAAGGGATGAGCCTCTTCACCTGTTCAATAGACGAGGGTGGAGTGTGAACCGGGCAATAGTTTAGTCTATCTACTCCAATTGAAAAAAAAAATAAAATAAAAAAAAAAAGAGTGAAAAGATTGGAAAAGAGAAAAACCGGAAACCACATCCTAAACAGGAAACAAGGGATGGGCCTCTTCACCTATTCAATAGATGTGGGTGGAGTGTGAACCGGGCGATCTACTGAAATTAACTTCTGACAATTTCTGGCAAAATCTTCCTTTATCTGAGGAGGACTATTTGTAATTTTAAAAAAGTCCATCAGTACAATTAGCCAATACAAATTGTTTGTAGGTTTTAATATTTGCCTTAAAGAAGACTTCTGAGATTATATATGAGTGGTCTCGTGCTTTCAAAAATGACAAAGAAATATTTTAATATTCTTTATAGAATGGCAGCAATATAAATATATATTGATGTAGCTACTATCGAGTATCTTACATTAAGGACTTCACAATAAACAGGGTTCTATTTGCCTTTAAAGCACATTCACTTCTTCAGATTTTATCAAAAGATATGTTTGTTCAGAGTCATATTCGAAATGTAAATCAGCAATTTCTCAAGCATTAACAGATTTTGTTTTATTAATCTGAAAATTTTATTACGTCAAACATTTTAGTGGATATCCATATTTGAGTAGATGCTCTAATTATTTAACATAGAATAGTCAGAACACACCAGATTTAATGGTAGTTTCTCTTGCAAAGCTTGATCCAAATTCAAATCCTGACAGAGGGCATATATTTTTAAGAAATTTTTTCAAATGTGCAGGCCAGTAAACAAAATAAATATGGTTTAAAATAAATAGAGCATCTACACAAATACAGGTAAACACTAAAAAATAAAATCCATTAATTCTTTACACAAACATACTATATATATATATATATATATATATATATATATATATATATATATATATATATATATATATATATTCTAAGAAAGTGACAGAACATGTAGAATTAAACCCACCACTGTTCAAGCATTTACTTTTATAAAGAGTGCTCGATACAAAGTAGAGCTATATATTGTAATAGTTGTTACAATGGTTTATAAAAGCATAGTATCATTACACAAAAATTTTCATGTTTTGGAGCCAAACTGCTCCTCTTCTAGTGATATGTGGAACTGAAAATAAATGGTAGAAACGATTTATTTTTGGGGAATGCGAGGTGTAAGTGGTGGTTGTAGGGGATTGAAGTTTGATGTGTCTAAACTAGTCCATCAGGAGTTTGTAACCATAGAGATACACATTTGGGTTAGGAGAGGGGACAAGATGGCTTAGATCTGGACTGGTCACTTTTTAATTTTGTCTGGTTAAATTACATAGTCGGACCTTAGATTTTTTAAGATGGGTAGACAATTTATTTTTGACTACTATCTATGAGTAGGTCGGATAGGAGGTTTAGGTCAGAATTTGGGTTGAATGATTCTAGTATTCTTAGATATATTGTGTTTAGAGTAGCATTTTAGTATTGTATGGGTTTTTATTTCATTAATATAATATTAATTTTTTTTATTGTGTGGATGAAACAGTTATTAATTAAATTTTGAAGATTATTTTGTCTCAGTATGGTATCTAGTGGAACCATATATATATATATATATAATTTATAGCAAATATGTTATATCACTACAAAAGTAGCAATTATCTGTGTCTTATCATACGCACTACTTTATATTGAGAACTTTTTTAAGAATAGTGTTTCTTTAGATACGGAATTTTATTCAATCCATACCTTCCCGATACTTGGGTTATATATATATATATATATATATATACACACACACACACACACACACACACTAGCAGTTTAACCCGGTTTCACTAGGGTAGTTTAAGGAATAATAAGAATAAAAATCATGATGAATTTACATAGCAAATACTTACACCATGTCCACCCACGTCACTTTTATAAATAACAATATACAATGTCTCTATTGGATTGGGGGGGGGGGGGCAACACACACACACACACACACACACACACACACACACACACACATATAATATAAAGTTGGGTGATCGATTCTGTATTATAATCAATACATAAACTGATCCCTGACTTTGTGGGGTGATAATATATATTTTTCTACCCCTAATTTTGGCTTTCTGAAAAATTTCAAGGTGTCATTGGTGTTTTAAAATTTCCATCTACATCTGAGCACAACTCCAGTCAAGCTAGACCACAAAATGCAGACGCTAAGTTGAATCTATCAAACAAACAAATACTTACACAATATCCACCCTCGTGACTTTTATTTATATATATATATATATATATATATATATATAAAAATCAGTAAATGTAATAAAGTTTATACTGTTGAAACTAAATGAAGATTAAAAAACACATTTATAGAGAGCAGAGGAACAAAAATTGGAAAACAGCAAATTCTTTCTCATACACAAAATATAAATCACACTTTCAAATTTAAAAAGAAAGCTTAAATAGTTAAATTATTAATTATCTAAAAAATGCAACAAAAACAAATGGAACATAAGTCTTACGTGATATCAGATATACAACTACAGCTGAAGGAGAGTTTTATATATTATACAAAAGTAGATTACAGAGTCCTTCATGCCATTAGATATTATACAAATGCAAATACAAGGGGTTTTCATGATAACAGATATTATACAATTATATCTGAGGGAGAGTCTTAGATATTATACAAAAGTAAATTACAGAGTCCTTCATGCTATTAAATATTATACAAATGCAAATGGAGGGGTCTTTTATGATGTCAAATATTATACAAATGTGAGAGTGGGTCTTAGAGGATATTAGATATCAGTCAGTCGGTTGAAGAATTTTTTCAACTTTTTGAATAGAAATAATTTTGAAAAATATTTTGGTGTCTGGTTCCTCACAGAGTGCCCCACATGTTTGGTTATGCATCAGAATAATTTAAGCTTAATATATATATATATATATCAATGATTTAGTAAGTTAAGTGCCATACGTGATATGACTAATAGAGACATGACTGACTGAGTAGAAGATTTTCCCGCAGTAGGTTGCCATTACTTTCTATGGAAAACTGGTTGCCAGCCAAGGCTATAGAACCCAATCTGTCCTGTTATTTGACTCATAGCTAGAGGGAGAAGAGATGTATTATATCATTAAGTAGTCATTAGAGGGGGATCAGTTTATAATTTCATAACAATATAAAACCGATCCCCTACTTTATGTCCAGTAGATGCCTTAATCATGTTTCTAACTATTATATTCAGTCAGTCAGTTAAGTGCCATGCGTGATACACAATTGGGGGATCAGGCCCTGAAAGAGACATGACTGTCTGAGTAGAAAATTCTCCAGTAGTAGGTTGCCATTACTTTCTGCAGTAGACTGGTTGCTAACCAAGGCTAGAGAACACAATCTGTCCTGCTATTTAACCCATAGCTGGAGGTAGAAGTGAACGATTAATACTTTTCCCAAGAATATTTGTGTGTAAGGGAATGCAATGAATTCAAATGGAATTTGAACTGAATTCATTTTTCATAGCAAGATGACACTTAGGTATTAGTGCAAAAGTAATTTTAATACTGTTTTCATTTACATTATAAATGCCAAGGATTAAAATGCTTAAATCAATGTTTTCAATGCAATGGTTGATTTTGGTGCATATTGGCTAAGGATCTTACTCCAGGTTTTATGCTGTTTAGAAGTAATTAGAGATCTCATCGTGTAATTTGCAGGCTGTTTCTTTGTTTAGTAAGAAGCTGTGTAACTGCATTGAAACAACAACATTCAATCACATAGGAAGTTGTAAAAGCTACAAAGAAATTTGTTTATAGCTTCCTACTTTAGATACCTTTCAGAAATTTACTTTTATAACCAATATGGAATAATCCTTGAAAAAAAAAAATAAATAAATAAATAAATAAAAAATAAATAAAAAATAAAAGAGAGAAAGAAAAAGGGATAAATGCCCTCTAACCCAAACAAATGAAAAACTCCCACTGACCCCTTTTAAACACAACAGAGCCCACAAGGAGGCACTAGCACCAATGTTGGAAAACACTGGTCTAGGAAAAAGACAACTTTGAATTGATAACCAAGCAAAGAGAAGATGAACAATGATAATTCTGCTCCAATGAACTTAGCTCCCTGGTGACTCCTATACATGAATTTACTCGAGCCACAAGATTAGCAGCTAGGTCCCACCCTTTTACTATGAAACCAATAAAATGCAAATGCAAATTCTACTCCAGCAGCTTCTTTTCTCACACTTCCCAGCTGTAGAATTCCCTTCTTTTTACTTGCTTCACCGACATCTACATTCTCCAAGAATTTAAATGTAAAGTCAATAGTCCTCTCTTATTTCACTAACCTGCATCCTCTCTACTCATGCTCCTTTCTCCATCCACTCCACTCATCAGTATTCTCATCCTTCTCTTACCCACATCCTGACACCCTCTATAACCTGTCACTCTTTCTCATAACTTTCCTTCTATGTAACCCCTGCAAAACAGTGGCAGTAAAATGTCTTGCTTGGGGCGATATGATTATTAAAAAAAAAAAAAAAGAAAAAAAAAGACAATTCTCAGTTTGCAGATATGAGAAACTGTGGAGAGACAAATGCCTACATCCTGAAAATTGTTAAAAATATAATTCCGTGAATTTATTCTGTAGACTAGCACTTACCTGAAATTATGTGGCACTGATTGTATGCATCTTTATCTCTGACATCTAATAACAGGTAAGGACAGGTATCTGCAGTTGGTGGGGTTTGTGTTGGTGTTGGGGGAAGATCAATATCTACTTCTCCAACACCTCGAATCACACTAAATGCCAATGTTTTTTATGGAGAAAAAAAAAAAAAAAAGAAGAAAAAAAAAGTAGCATTATTTGTAGGGAACACTCAAAGACACACACAAAGGGTGCAATAGGTAAATTGTCATCATTTTACATTTTTAATTCTGCTCAGGTGCATTGTTCCTGATTTTGTCAACTGTACAGTATAGTAGGGTCAGTTGGGCACTGTCTGTGAGAAAACATCATGACACAATTCACTCCACCAGGAATTTGAAATTGGCATATTTAGCATTTGTGCCGGAAGATCCGATACAAAATTTTCAGTGTTGATCTGAGGACAGTGCTGCAGATTCGGAAAGAGTTGCAGGAGTCTAATGGTGATTACGAAGGTATGGCAGTTTGGAAAACTCACTCTGAACATTCTGATGAGAAAAGCACTCCCAAATTTGTTAGTGATGGCCTCAGACTCAATACGGAAGCCTACATCAAGTGCCTTGAGGAGGTAGTGAGGTGCTGGTATTTTTCCGATGGACATAACAACATTAGAAAAATAACATCCTTAAAAATGGCCAGTGATTTGGCTGAAAGCGCTTGGAAAGTAAAAAATTATGAAAGATTTTTAAATTCCTTATCTCCAGCAAAAAGAAAAGATGTAAGGATAATGAAAAAATTAAATAAAAAAATTAATAAAATCTTCCTTGTTGGTCGTTTTTAACGAAACGCGTGTATGTGCGTGGTGTCATACACAATTTGCGAAAACTAAAATTGATATATTTACACGTATCACATGTAAATAATGACATAATCATGATAATAACCATCCACACTACTTTAAATAAAAGATTAGGAGGGAAACCCCCCTCCCCAACATCAATACTGGAAAGAGCTAGAACAAACACTGGACATGAGAAACATATTTTCCTGAAAAACTGTTTGAAAAGAAAGGTTTTATAAATTTCAATAAAAATAGTATCAGCTGCTCGATCAATGGATGCCAAATGTTTCCACCTAGGGAAACGCCTAGTATTACTAATTACTTATTTATACTGCTTTTGATATTTTTCAGACTAAATCAAAACCAATTATTATCATTCCAGCCTCATACCTTTTCAAGTTAAAAAATGTTAACCCTCTAGGGCCATTCGTATCATATTTGATACAGTATTTCCCTATAAGGAAACATTTGGTATTTCCCTATAAGGAAACATTTGGTATTTCCCTATAAGGAAACATTTGGTATTCATTGACTGAGCAGTCAGTACTGCTTTCATTTGAAATTTATAAAATATTTCTCTTAAAAAATTTTTCAGGAAAATATTTCTTTCAAGGCTTGTTTTCATACTGTATCAAATATGATACGAATGGCCCTAGAGGGTTAAAATTATTTATTGAAGATCATTTATAATAATTATGAAGCAATTTTAACTTTTAGTCAAAAGAGCAAGAGAAACATAGAAGATATGGACCAATGATTGTTCTTACCTTTCAAGAGTCGGTCTTGATGTGAATGAAGTTTACAAAATATTTACAAACAGAAAAGAAGTAGAAAATTTGGCAAACAACAAATTTTTTCTCATACATAAAATCTAAACCACACTTTCAAATTTGAAAAAAGCTAAAATAGTTAAATTTATTGTCAATTATCTAGAAAATTTGACAAAAATAAATGGAGTGTGAGTTTTGCATGATATCAAATATTATACAAATGTCTACTTCTCCAACGCCTCAAATCACACTAAATACTTATTTTATTGACAAAAGAAAAAAAAAATCAATGGTAGCATTATTTGGAGAAATACACATACATGGTGCGATAGGTAAATTGTCGCGGTTTTATATTTTTAATTTTGCACATGGTTTGTTTTTGATTTTGTCAATTGTACAGTGTAGTAGGGCCAGTTGGACACTGTTTATTAAAAAAAGAGCACTATGATGACACAATTCACGCAACTAGAAATTTGAAAATGGCATGCTGTACTGCTTGGCAATAATTTCAACTTTTACTTAAAAGAGCAAGAGAAAAATAGAAGCAATGATTGTTCTTACCTTTCAAGAGTCGATCTGGATGTACAAATGGCCGTTTCTCCGTAATCACCTTCCGTCACGGCCAAGGACGGACAGGGGCTACCTGCCTGGATTTTCTGAACTTCTAAGTCTGTGGAGTCTGGTCGACCAGCACTAACTTTTCCATCACCATAAAAAGGCAAGAGAAATAGAATAAAAGAATTGCAAAAATAAAACACAGAGTAATAACAGTAAGTAAATACTGAGAAGCAATATAAGTCATGATTTAATAAAGTTGAATAGAATGTATGAAATTGAGAGAGACGGATGAAATCTGATGAAGGCAAAGAAAAAAGAAAAGAGAAAGAGATCAAGGGGGTGGGGGAAAGGGGAGTGAAAAAGGACAGCAAAGAAGGGAGAGAGCAGGAGAAGAATGGTTGAGATAGAGAGAATCATGAAAAGTAAGCAGAGGAAAATGAGAAGGGGAGGAAGAGAGAGAGAGAAAGAGTGAAAAGTGAGAGAAAAGAAAGAAAAGGAAAGTGAAAAATAGAAGGTAAAGGGAGGTGGAACATAAAAGAAAAAAGGAGAACAAAGAAGAGATTGCAGTAGAGTGAATGAAGAAAGATGAGAAATAAAGACTCAAGAGAAGGAAAGAGAGGGAGAGAGTGAGAAGTAAGAGAGAAAAGAAAGAAAAGGTATGGTGAAAGAGCAAGCTCAATAACTATATCAAAGCCTATTAGGTAATTCTTTATATTTTGACAGTTGATGCCATCTGTTCAATATAAACAATTAAACAAACAGAAATTGTAGCCGAAGTAAAAAAATATTTTGCTATATATATATATACTAGCAGTATAGCCCGGTGTTGCTTGGGTGTAATGAAAGCTTTAAACTAATCCATGGTCCTGGAGCTCAGACTCTTTAAACGTTGGCACGAAAGACTAAAAAGCAATAGTTGTTTCCATTTAAAGCGAAACCGTAGACTGAAAGAAAAATGAATAGATGTAAGTCAAATTTTGATTTCCTTGTATCAATATTAAATAAGTTTTTTTGTCGTAAACTGAATTTTGAAGGCTAAATAAGTCCTCTGAGTAAATGGTTTGATGGCTGAGACTAAGAACTACAATTATACCTACTTAGAGCCAAACCCGAAGCAAAAACTAAAATAAAAGGCTGAAAAAATACAGACATACAGGCAGATTAACAGACACACACACACAAACATCTTGCCTTTTATATATATATATAAAATCGATTTTCTGCACTATTGTAAGAACAGCAACCTTGAAACTTCTGAATATCGTTTATTATGTCTTTGTCTATGAGTGTATCAAATTTGATTAAAATCAGACCACTCCTATAACCCGATTTTTTTGTTTATCAATTTGATATTTATCGGGGGTACCTCAACATAAAAACTAGCTAAGAACACTAGCAGATGCTTATAGTACAACTGTGTCAATTTTCAAGAAAATTGGTTCAGCCGTTTCGGAGTCTATAGGTAATGGATACACACACACAAAGACAAAGTTCCATTTATAAATAAGTTTATATATATATCTATATATATATATATATATATATATATATATATAGTATATTTGGACAACAGTCTTTCTTTTATGCAGGTTTCATTAAAAAGGACAAAGTGTAATGGTTAGGTTTCTTATATAATTTTTCATGCAATCTTCTGATTTCTTTTTGAGGACATAAATTTTATAAAAATTGTCCAAAGGTTTTTGTTTATCTGAGCACTTTCGGCTATACATTTAGCCATTTTCGAGGATGGATGTCATTTTACATGTAACAGAATGTATGTTGTGTTATGTTTAATGCAGAGTAGTGGTATGGGTTATGTACTAAACATGGTAAGCATGTTGTTAGCATGTTTGTAGTTGATGTGATTGGATGTTGGGCTTTTCGTTTTTATTAATAAGACCACCATTATTTTCAGTCTTTTTTGCATGCAGATAATGCTAAATTAATATCAAGAAGACAGTTCTTCAAAGGACAAGCGAATTTGTAAATAATGTTGGTTCATTGTACTTTAGATGTTGTGGGTGAATTGTTGCTTTTGATGATGAGGTTAGCCAATTTAAATTTAGTGTAATAGATGGTTAATTTAATTTTTGAATGATATTTGACTTTTTCTTTCAAACCTGAGTAACAACAACAGGAAACACACTGATGTGTGTGTGTGTGTGTGACTGATACTGCTAAATAAGTATCAATATGTCACATATTTAATATAGACACACACACACACACACACACACACACACACACACACACGATATATGGTTAAATAAAATAAAGACAAGAGGAAAACTGTTATTTAAAATCGCCTACGCGTTTCGTCCCTGACGGACTTTTTCAAGGTAGAAAGATGAAATGAGCTTTATTCTAAATTACGTATCTATAAACAAAATTAGTGTTGGTAACCACAAATATGCTCACAAATCATTTAAAAAAATTAACGGAATATTTCAGTTTTTAGAATTTCTTCATGTGCAAAGTCATGTGACATTCAGATGAAGGGAATTTATTAGTTTTCTTTGAAAACTGTCCATTCAGTGTGCTTCCAGAACTCCCCCACGTGCAGTGCAAAAGCATGAGATCTTAGAATTTTATTTAACCATACTGTCCTTAATCTCGGATTAAAATTGAGTATATTTTTACATATATATATATATATATATATATATATATATATATATATATATATAATGCTTATTCATATCTCTATGTATTAAGATTTTTGTTGTTTTTCTCCCTCCCACTCTGTGCGTGTGTGTGTGTCTCTCTCTCTCTCTCTCTATATATATATATATATATATATATATATATAAATCTAAACTTATTTATAAATGGAACTTTCTCTGTGTGCGCGTGTGTGTGTATCTGTTACCTATAGACTCCAAAATGGCTGAACCAATTTTCTTCAAAATTTACACAGTTGTACTATAAAGCGTCTGCGAGTGTTCTTAGCTAGGTTTTGTGTCGAGGTACCTCTGATAAATATCGAAAATCGATAATCGAAAAAAATCGGGTTACAGAAGGAGTGGTCCAATTTTATGATTGATCGATTGTGTTTAACGGCCTATCAACCTCCAAAGGGTCATTTAAGGCCAAAAGGTGTTTTTTGTTTTTAGAGTTGTTTGTCTTCAAGCTTTCAAAGTTGGTTGTTTTCGACCTTTCTTTTAAGGTAAAAAAAAAAAAAATTTTTTATTTAAAGAGGGTAATGAGCAGTGGTGAATAGTTAGTGTTTTGGGTTTTTTTTTTTTTTTGAATGGAAGGGATTTAGATTTTCGTATATAGTCTAATTTCTTTTAGAAATTGGAATATTTTGCTTGGGTCGACGTTGTTAAATAGATGTCTTAAATTGTTTGATCTGTAATATTTTGATCGAATGAAGTAGAAGTCATAGCAGTTAATCAAAAAGTGTTTCACTGTGAAGGGTTCCTGGCATGCAGTGCATATCGGGGGTTCTTTGTTTTTCAGCAGGTATGAATGGGTAATCTGGGTATGTCCTATTCTTAGTCTAGTTAGTGTAACTTCCTCCTTTCTTATCTTACGGTAGCCTGGATACCATTCGCCGACGGTAGGTTGGATATTTTGGAGCTTATTGTTTGGACTATTATTCCATGTTTCTTGCCATTTAGTTCTGATAAATTTGTGGATTGTTGGTTTGAAGTCGGAGTAGGGGATCTTGACATCAGATACATTTTGATGTAATGATTTTTTTGCTGCTGAATCAGCCCTCTCATTGCCATGGATGCCAATATGACTTGGTATCCAGCAGAGTTTAATGATTTTGTTTTTGGAGAGCTGGTTAAATCTATGTAGAAGTTTGATGATAAGTGGATTGGTTGATTCTTTGTTTCTTAGAGAAGTAAGAGTAGATTTAGAATCTGTGAAGATGATAAACTTCTTGAGTTGATTTGTTGAAATAATGTCAAGGGCTAAGTTGATGGCTAAGATTTCAGCACTATAAATCGAGGCTTTATTTGGAATTTGTTCTAGTAATTCCGTGTTATTGAGGATGGCAGCACATCCTACTCTGTCTTCCTTTTTAGATACATCGGTATATATGCGGACGTAATCAGGGAAGTTATCTATAATAGAGAGAGTTTCTTCTTGAATTGTGGCTGGATTTGTTTTTGCTTTAGAATATCTGGTTAGGTCCATCAGAATTGTAGGTTGTTCCAGCAACCATGGGGGTGTTTCTGGAATGATGACCTTGTGTATGTGATTTTTGTCTATTTGTGTTTCAGTAATAAGTCCCTTCATGTGGAGGCTGAATGGTTTAATGATTTCTTTCTTTTTGATGGAAGAGGGGTTTAAGTTGTGGTTGAAAAACTATTTTGTGGGCAGGATTTGATGGATTAGAGGCTAGTTTTATGTAATATTGCATTCCAAATTTTTGTCTTCTTAGTTTTAGCGGAGGTTCATTTGCCTCAGTATATAGGCTTTCCACCGGGGAAGTGGTGAAAGCACCTGACACAAGTCTCAGACCTTGATGATGGATGGTCTCCAGCTTTTTAAGGTATAATTTTCTGGTCCATCTATATCCGAAGCATGCATAATCAAGTTTGGAATGGATCAAGGTTTGGTATAATTTAGCAAGTGTTTTTTTATCTGCACCCCATTCGGTGCAGATCAAAAATAACGCCAAGAAATTTATGTTGTTTGACAGCTGGGATTTCAGTATCATTGAGTTTTAAGACAGGGTCGTTATGCATTTTGTGGATTTGGCAGAAGTGTAGGCATTTAGTTTTCTCTTTGGATAATTTGAAGCCATTTTCCATGGTCCACTTGCTTATTTTATTTAGGCATAGTTGTAGTTGGCGCTCTATTGCGCAAATGTGTTTAGAAATTGTCCACATATAGTGAACCATCTATACCAGGGTTTAGACATTTTACAATGCTGTTGATTTTTATATTGAATAGGGTAACGAAGAGTACGCATCCTTGTGGAACCCCCATTTTTTGTTCTTTTGAGTCTGATAAGGTATCATCCAAAAGTACTTTAAAATTTCTGTCTTTTAGAAAGTTGTCTATATATAAAGGCATTCTTCCTTTTAGGCCAAGTGCTTTCAAATCTCTCATTATTGCGTATCTCCATATGGTGTCATAGGTCTTTTCAAGGTCAAAGAAAACCGCTGTGAAGTGTTCTTTTTGGATGAAGGCTTCACGTATAAAGGTCTCAAGTCAGACAAGGTGGTCGATTGTCCCTCTTCCCTTCCTAAAACCTGTTTAGAGGTTGGTTATTAAGTTGTTAGTTTCCAAATACCATGTCAGTCTGTTGTTGATCATTCGTTCTGGTATTTTGCTAAGACAGCTGGTTAGAGCAATAGTCGGAAATTGGTTTGGTATGTTGTGGTATTTTGTTGGTTTGGGGGATTTGATATGTTTTTCATGGGTTTTGGAATGGGAATAATGGTGGCCTGTTTCCAGAGTGTGGGAATGTTACCAGTGGTCCATAGGTAGTTGTATATATTTAGTAAATAAATAAGAGAGTTTTTAGGTAGCTGCTTTAGAAATTCATAATGAATTTCATCTGGACCAGGAGTTGTGTTATGGGCTCTGGCTAGTGCAGTTTGGAGTTCTGAAATTGAGAAAAGTAGGTTATAACTTTCGGTATTTTCTGATTGAAAGTTGATTTTTTTTTTTTTTTTTATTCGCATTGTTTAATGTTTTGGAATGTTCTATCGAGATTTTGTGGGGATGAGTTTTGTGAAAAAGTTTCTGCTATATGGTTCGTGATGTCTTTTTTGTTCGTAAGCTTTACATTGTTCAAGATGAGGTGTTTTATTGGGGTACTATCACATTTTCCTGATATCCTTCTGATCATGTCCCATATTGTTTTGGCTTTGGTGTTGGTGTTCAGTTTTGAGATATAATTTTTCCAAGTTGTTTTTTTTTATTCTTTGATAATTTGCCTGGCTTTGGCTCTACAATTTTTGAAAAAGTATAGGTTTTCTTTGGTAGGGGAGGAGTTGAATTTTCTTAAGGCTGCACGTCGCGCTCTTAATGCCTCTTTGCATTGGTCATTAAACCATGGCTTGTTGAATTTCATTGAAGTGGAAGAATTAGGTATGCATTCTTTAGCTATAGATAAAAGAGTTTTGGTGAAGTAGAGGAGGTGATCTTTGCTGCTGGTATTGGATTCTAGAATTAGTTTTAAATAGCATAGTTTTTTGGAATTTTTACCAGTTAGCTTTTTGAATATTCCAGCATGGTTTTTTCTTCCTGAGTTGATGATTCAAGTTTTCCAGAATGATAGAGAAGTGATCACTTCCACAGGTATCCCCCAGGACCCTCCAGTTGTAGTCCAGGAAGACAGTGAGGTCGCTTATAGTTAGGTCGATAGCGGAGTATGAGCAGGTGAAGATATGTGTTTGAGTTGTTATTATATAGACATAGGCTGTTTTGATTGATTACATTTTCAATGATTTGGCCTTTGGGGTTGGTTTCAGAGCTTCCCCAAATTTCATTGTGACAGTTGAAGTCTCCCATTAGAATAAATGGTCTTGGGAGTTGTTGGATTACGTTGTTTAGTTCTGGTTCTGTGATATTGTAACAGGGGGGAATATATATGGAGCATATAGTGATTGGTTTGTGTAGGGTTGCTGACACTGCCACTGCTTGTAAATTGGTTTTTATTTTGATTTGATTTTGTGGTATCTTATTTTTTATGATTATGGATGCACCTCCAGATGCTTTGTTAGGATTTTTGTTTATATGGTTGTATGAGGTATAATGTTTTACATTAGGTATATGGTTTTCTTTAAGGAATGTTTCTTGCAAACAAACAACTGCTGGGGAAAAGTTTTTGAGAATTATTAAGAGTTCATTGAAATTTGCTTTTACACCTCGAATATTCCACTGAATAATTTTATTCGTCATATGTGGGTTTCAGTTTTGATAGGGTTTTTGTTTGGGATTTTGGCATGTTTGAGGATTTTGTTCCTCAATATCCATTGCTTTTAGATTTTCGAATCTGTTTCGTCTTGGGCTCAAGCTGGTTTGGGTTTTTGATTTTGATGTTGGTCTATGTCTTGTTTGCTGGTTCTTTTTTTTCTGGGGATTTTTTTGGTTTGTCTGAATGAGAGGTTAATTTTGGTTCAGTTTTTTTTTTGGGGAGTTTGTGTTAGGGATAATTTCTGTTTTCTTATTGGGTAAAGAGGGTTTTTCATAGTTTGGCTTATTTGATTTAGGTAAGAAGTTTTTGTCCTTGTGTGTGGGTTTTTGATTTTCATTTTGGTTTTTATTAAGAATTGGTTTCAGGTTTTCATTGGCAAAGGAGGGTTCAGATTTACCAAGGGTAATTTTTAATTCGTTGATGAATTTGGGCCAATCATTGGGTGCTAATTTTATGAGTTTTTCAAGGAGATCCTTGTATTTATCTTTTGTTTCAGTAGTTGGAGGGGTTCTTTGGGCGATGTTGGAGTATGAAACCTTATTTGAGTATACTTCCACGATTTTTCTTGCTTCCCAAAAGGGTATATTTCTATTATATTTTACCTCAAGTATTTCTTTTTTCTTTTTTCCATATACAACAGTTTCTTGAGTATGCCGGATGGTCACCTTCACAATTTGCACATTTGATGGTTCGATTGCATTGATCTTCTAGGTGATCCAAATCCCTCATTCCACATTTCTTGCATACAGGTTTCCTTGTACACTGCTCCTCATGGTGTCCAAACCTCTGGCATTTGAAACACCTGAGCAGGTTTGGGATGTAGGTCTCAACTTTAATTAAATTGTATCCAACCTTAATCTCTTTTGGGGGCTTGTGGGAGTTAAAGATCAAGATATATGTGTTTGTGTTAATGATGTTGCCTTCTTTTTTGATGGTGATTCTTTTGTAATCTATGACTCCTTGACATTTTAGTCCTGTTTTGATTTCATTTGGAGTGCAGAGAGAGAGTTTTTTACAGGTATTTGCTCTATATGTATTTATATACATATGTATATTTAGACTTCTCCTAGAGAGTTATTCTACCACTTTATGTACAGGATACTCCTTTGGATTCTTCTATATCTACACTGCATGTTTTTAGATATATATATATATATATATATAGATATATATCTAGACACACACACAGAGTGGAAAGGAGAAGAAGAACAAAATTATTAATACATAGAGATGTGAATAAGCACTATATATATATATATATATATATATATATATATATATATCTTGTGTGTGTGTTTATATTAAATATGTGACATATTGATACTTATTTAGCAGTATCAGTCACACACACACACACACATACACACAGAGTGGAAAGGAGAAGAAGAACAAAATTATTAATACATAGAGATGTGAATAAGCACTATATATATATATATATATATATATCTTGTGTGTGTGTTTATATTAAATATGTGACATATTGATACTTATTTAGCAGTATCAGTCACACACACACACACACACACAGAGTGGAAAGGAGAAGAACAAAATTATTAATACATAGAGATGTGAATAAGCACTATATATATATATATATATATATATATATATATATCTCTTGTGTGTGTGTTTATATTAAATATGTGACATATTGATACTTATTTAGCAGTATCAGTCACACACACACACACACATACACACAGAGTGGAAAGGAGAAGAAGAACAAAATTATTAATACATAGAGATGTGAATAAGCACTATATATATATATATATATATATATATATCTTGTGTGTGTGTTTATATTAAATATGTGACATATTGATACTTATTTAGCAGTATCAGTCACACACACACACACACACACACACACACACACAGAGGGGGTAGCCCAAAAGGAGGTGGACAGCAGATGATAATATTTCTTTTGAGATTATATTTACCAATACAATTATTACATTGATAACTAAATTTTATTGCCAATAATAGTACAAAAGCACTTAAATCTAAACTGATGCAGGTGCTCAAACTATTGTCCCCCACAATTTACGCAACTTTGAAGCCTGCCCCTGAAGTATTAATATTTTCACACTTTGTGTATAAATTTTTTGAAATACATCTCTTCTATAATTTTTCAAGTCACCAACACTTCTTAGATTTCAACTAAACTTTGTCCTTGAGTATTCCGTAAAAGAAGAAATCCATCGGGCTCAAGTCAGGTGAACGTTCCGGACAATCAATTAGACCTCTTCAGCCAATCCATTTCTCAGAAAATGGATCATCAAGATACTCACGGACTGCTTTTGAATAATATGGGACCACATCTTATTGTAAAAATATGAACACCATCATAATAATATAACCGATACACAAACCAATTCTACCTACTGTCCACCGACTTTTGAACCACCATATATTTTGATTGCTCAATTATTTAGTTTTTGGTCATAATAAAATTAGACCAGTGCACATTTGTATTTAAAAATGTTCAATACCATTACATTGTAGAACTTTTCAATATTTTTCATTCGTAACGAGTTATTACGGGACCTAGGTTTCTACCATGAGTGGTGTCTTTAGGTAATTTCCAATAACAGATTTTACCATTTTTTTAAGAACGCTCATGTGGCAGGGAATTTTTGAATGCGCAATTTTTAAAATTACAAATTATGTTTTCATCCATGGTTGTATGAACCTAATAGGTACTTTTTTAGTATGGTTACACTTAGTAATAATTTCCCTTCTTTCATTCAATAGTTCTTTTTTGTTTGGGAATAGTATAATCTCTAACTTTTCTTCCTGGCACAGTCTACATACTAAACACCTGACATCCCTTATAACCTAGCACTCTTTCTCATAACTTTCCTCCCATGTGACCCCTGCAAAACAGTGGCAGTAAAATGCCTTGCTTGAGGCAATATGATTATAGAAAAAAAAAATGTAAATATAATGAACCTGACTGGAATTTGAACTCTGCTCTCCAAGTTTTTTTCTGATTCTTTATTCATTACACCAATCACACATCCAAGTTTACAGCCCCTGGTATTCCCAAATGGTCACCCATCTAGTCACTGACCTGATTCAACTTTGCTTAACTTTGGTTTCAATGTGATATGGCTGTAAGCCCCAGTGAGTTTAAAATGTCATGCAGCATATTTCTGCATTGCTCATTCAATTATATTTTTTTAGGTTTCTGGTTGTTTCACCAATTGAGCATTTTTGTACAATCTTTTTTGCGTGTTTCTGCCTTTGTCCTATTGCTATCTTGTCATTTTGACCTGAAGAAACTAAACCCAACACGGATCACATTGGGGAAGCCCAACGTCTATAAGCTTTTTCCATTTTGTTACATTTCCACTTTTGTTTTAGACACTGTTATAGATCCTATAAACATGCATATATCGTTTTTAATCAAGCAAGGCAATAACCCGCAAGTAAAAAGAGAAGGAAAATACTTTAGAAGAAACTAGAAACCTAAACAAGAAACAAAGAGAAAAACCTTTGCTGCTGTTCAAGAGAAAAACTATATTCAGAGTTTCACTTAACTCCATTAAATATACCGAAAGGGACACACGGTAACAGATGCCATTAAAATTTAAATGCAGCTGTTACTGATTTTTGCTTTTTTTACTTTGTTTCTAGATGACAAAGATTTTTATAAATACACAGGCCTAAAGAGTGCACAGATTCTGGGATCCATCTCCACACAGGAACAATATTACTGTCTAACAGCTGCAATAGTGAATAATAAATGCAAATATGTTTTTTAGTTACGAATATTTTTTCTGCTTACAGCTCATATTACTAACATTTCAGATTTTATTGATTCTAGAGTGGCAATGGTGGCAAAGTTGGTCCAGTCGGGTGCCAGATGGCACATGTAAGGGAAGAGAAATACTGATGAAAAATTCATTATAGTGACAATTTATTTTGCCAGAAATTTCAGTATCTTGCAACAAAACAAAAAAGATCAAGATGAAAGAAAAAGTAATCAAAAATGAATTATTGACAATGCTTCATCTAAGAAGGAGTTATTCAAATTTAGCCATATAGCTATATTCTCTACTTCTACTTCTTATCGATGGGAGTTGCAATAAAAAGCAAGAGAAATGAAGATGAAAGAAATACTAGTGAAAAAATGAATAATAATTGACAATGCTTCATCTAAGAAGGCTAACCATCAGGAGTCATTCAAATTTAGCCATATAGCTATATTTCTCTACTTCTCCTTCTTATCGATGGGGTGCAATAAAAAGCAAGAGAAATGAAGATGAAAGAAATACTAGTGAAAAATGAATAATAATTGACAATGCTTCATCTAAGAAGGCTAACCATCAGGAGTCATTCAAATTTAGCCATATAGCTATATTCTCTACTTCTACTTCTTATCGATGGGAGTTGCAATAAAAAGCAAGAGAAATGAAGATGAAAGAAATACTAGTGAAAAATGAATAATAATTGACAATGCTTCATCTAAGAAGGCTAACCATCAGGAGTCATTCAAATTTAGCCATATAGCTATATTCTCTACTTCTACTTCTTATCGATGGGAGTTGCAATAAAAAGCAAGAGAAATGAAGATGAAAGAAATACTAGTGAAAAATGAATAATAATTGACAATGCTTCATCTAAGAAGGCTAACCATCAGGAGTCATTCAAATTTAGCCATATAGCTATATTCTCTACTTCTACTTCTTATCGATGGGAGTTGCAATAAAAAGCAAGAGAAATGAAGATGAAAGAAATACTAGTGAAAAATGAATAATAATTGACAATGCTTCATCTAAGAAGGCTAACCAGCAAGTAGTCATTCAAATTTAGCCATATAGCTATATTCTCTACTTCTACTTCTTATGGATGGGAGTTGCAATAAAAAGCAAGAGAAATGAAGATGAAAGAAATACTAGTGAAAAATGAATAATAATTGACAATGCTTCATCTAAGAAGGCTAACCATCAGGAGTCATTCAAATTTAGCCATATAGCTATATTCTCTACTTCTTCTTATGGATGGGAGTTGCAATAAAAAGCAAGAGAAATGAAGATGAAAGAAATACTAGTGAAAAATGAATAATAATTGACAATGCTTCATCTAAGAAGGCTAACCATCAGGAGTCATTCAAATTTAGCCATATAGCTATAGTCTACTTCTACTTCTATCGATGGGAGTTGCAATAAAAAGCAAGAGAAATGAAAGATGAAAGAAATACTAGTGAAAAATGAATAATAATTGACAATGCTTCATCTAAGAAGGCTAACCATCAGGAGTCATTCAAATTTAGCCATATAGCTATATTCTACTTCTACTTCTTATCGATGGGAGTTGCAATAAAAAGCAAGAGAAATGAAGATAGAAAGAAATACTAGTGAAAAATGAATAATAATTGACAATGCTTCATCTAAGAAGGCTAACCATCAGGAGTCATTCAAATTTAGCCATATAGCTATATTCTCTACTTCTAATCGATGGGAGTTGCAATAAAAAGCAAGAGAAATGAAGATGAAAGAAATACTAGTGAAAAATGAATAATAATTGACAATGCTTCATCTAAGAAGGCTAACCATCAGGAGTCATTCAAATTTAGCCATATAGCTATATTCTCTACTTCTATTTCTTATGGATGGGAGTTGCAATAAAAAGCAAGAAGAGAAATGAAGATGAAAGAAATACTAGTGAAAAATGAATAATAATTGACAATGCTTCATCTAAGAAAGCTAACCATCAGGAGTCATTCAAATTTAGCCATATAGCTATATTCTCTCTTCTACTTCTTATGGATGGGAGTTGCAATAAAAAGCAAGAGAAATGAAGATGAAAGAAATACTAGTGAAAAATGAATAATAATTGACAATGCTTCATCTAAGAAGGCTAACCATCAGGAGTCATTCAAATTTAGCCATATAGCTATATTCTCTACTTCTACTTCTTATCGATGGGAGTTGCAATAAAAAGCAAAGAAGAAATGAAAGATGAAAGAAATACTAAGTAGAAAAATGAATAATAATTGACAATGCTTCATCTAAGAAGGCTAACCAGCAGTAGTCATTCAAATTTAGCCATATAGCTATATTCTCTGTACTTCTACTTCTTATGGATGGGAGTTATAAAGCAAGAGAAATGAAGATGAAAGAAATACTAGTGAAAAATGAATAATAATTGACAATGCTTCATCTAAGAAGGCTAACCAGCAGTAGTCATTCAAATTTAGCCATATAGCTATATTCTCTACTTCTACTTCTTATGGATGGGAGTTGCAATAAAAAGCAAGAGAAATGAAGATGAAAGAAATACTAGTGAAAAATGAATAATAATTGACAATGCTTCATCTAAGAAGGCTAACCAGCAGGATTCATTCAAATTTAGCCATATAGCTATATTCTCTCGCTACTTCTTATCGATGGGAGTTGCAATAAAAAGCAAGAGAAATGAAGATGAAAGAAATACTAGTGAAAAATGAATAATAATTGACAATGCTTCATCTAAGAGAGGCTAACCAGCAGGGAGTCATTCAAATTTAGCCATATAGCTATATTCTCTACTTCTACTTCTTATGGATGGGAGTTGCAATAAAAGCAAGAGAAATGAAGATGAAAGAAATACTAGTGAAAAATGAATAATAATTGACAATGCTTCATCTAAGAAGGCTAACCAGCAGGATTCATTCAAATTTAGCCATATAGCTATATTCTCTACTTCTACTTCTTATGGATGGGAGTTGCAATAAAAAGCAAGAGAAATGAAGATGAAAGAAATACTAGTGAAAAATGAATAATAATTGACAATGTGCTTCATCTAACACGGCTAACCAGCGAGAGTCATTCAAATTTTAGCCATATAGCTATATTCTCTACTTCTACTTCTTATGGATGGGAGTTACAATAAAAAGCAAGAGAAATGAAAATGAAAGAAATACTAGTGAAAAATGAATAATAATTGACAATGCTTCATCTAAGAAGGCTAACCAGCAGGAGTCATTCAAATTTAGCCATATAGCTATATTCTCTACTTCTATTTCTTATGGATGGGAGTTGCAATAAAAAGCAAAGAGAAATGAAGATAGAAGAAAAGAAATACTAGTGAAAAATGAATAATAATTGACAATGCTTCATCTAACACGGCTAACCAGCGGGAGTCATTCAAATTTAGCCATATAGCTATATTCTCTACTTCTACTTCTTATGGATGAGTTGCAATAAAAAGCAAAGAGAAATGAAGATGAAAGAAATACTAGTGAAAAATGAATAATAATTGACAATGCTTCATCTAGAAGGCTAACCAGCAGTAGTCATTCAAATTTAGCCATATAGCTATATTCTCTACTTCTACTTCTTATGGATGGGAGTTGCAATAAAAAGCAAGAGAAATGAAGATGAAAGAAATACTAGTGAAAAATGAATAATAATTGACAATGCTTCATCTAAGAAGGCTAACCAGCAGGAGTCATTCAAATTTAGCCATATAGCTATAATCTGCCTACTTCTTATGGATGGGAGTTGCAATAAAAAGCAAAGGAAATGAAGATGAAAGAAATACTAGTGAAAAATGAATAATAATTGACAAAAGTACTTCATCTAAGAAGGCTAACCAGCAGGAGGCATTCAAATTTAGCCATATAGCTATATTCTCTACTTCTACTTCTTATGGATGGAGTTACCCAGTAAAAAGCAAGAGAAATGAAGATGAAAAAGAAATACTAGTGAAAAAATGAATAATAATTGACAATGCTTCATCTAACACGGCTAACCAGCGGGAGTCATTCAAATTTAGCCATATAGCTATATTCTCTACTTCTACTTCTTATGGATGGGAGTTGCAATAAAAAGCAAAGAGAAATGAAAATGAAAGAAATACTAGTGAAAAATGAATAATAAATAATTGACAATGCTTCATCTAAGAAGGCTAACCAGCAGGAGTCATTCAAATTTAGCCATATAGCTATCTTCTCTACTTCTATTTCTTATGGATGGGAGTTGCAATAAAAAGCAAGAGAAATGAAGATGAAAGAAATACTAGTGAAAAATGAATAATAATTGACAATGCTTCATCTAACACGGCTAACCAGCGGGAGTCATTCAATTTAGCCATATAGCTATATTCTCTACTTCTACTTCTTATAGATGGGAGTTGCAATAAAAAGCAAGAGAAATGAAGATGAAAGAAATCCTAGTGAAAAATGAATAATAATTGACAATGCTTCATCTAAGAAGGCTAACCAGCAGGAATCATTCAAATTTAGCCATATAGCTATATTCTCTACTTCTACTTCTTATGGATGGGAGTTGCAATAAAAAGCAAGAGAAATGAAGATGAAAGAAATACTAGTGAAAAATGAATAATAATTGACAATGCTTCATCTAAGAAGGCTAACCAGCAGGAGTCATTCAAATTTAGCCATATAGCTATATTCTCTACTTCTACTTCTTATGGATGGGAGTTGCAATAAAAAGCAAGAGAAATGAAGATGAAAGAAATACTAGTGAAAAATGAATAATAATTGACAATGCTTCATCTAAGAAGGCTAACCAGCAGGAGTCATTCAAATTTAGCCATATAGCTATATTCTCTACTTCTACTTCTTATGGATGGGAGTTGCAATAAAAAGCAAGAGAAATGAAGATGAAAGAAATACTAGTGAAAAATGAATAATAATTGACAATGCTTCATCTAAGAAGGCTAACCAGCAGGAGGCATTCAAATTTAGCCATATAGCTATATTCTCTACTTCTACTTCTTATGGATGGGAGTTGCAATAAAAAGCAAGAGAAATGAAGATGAAAGAAATACTAGTGAAAAATGAATAATAATTGACAATGCTTCATCTAACACGGCTAACCAGCGGGAGTCATTCAAATTTAGCCATATAGCTATATTCTCTACTTCTACTTCTTATGGATGGGAGTTGCAATAAAAAGCAAGAGAAATGAAAATGAAAGAAATACTAGTGAAAAATGAATAATAATTGACAATGCTTCATCTAAGAAGGCTAACCAGCGGGAGTCATTCAAATTTAGCCATATAGCTATATTCTCTACTTCTATTTCTTATGGATGGGAGTTGCAATAAAAAGCAAGAGAAATGAAGATGAAAGAAATACTAGTGAAAAATGAATAATAATTGACAATGGCTTCATTCTTTAAGAAGGCTAACCAGCAGGTAGTTCAATCAATTCATAAAAAGCCATATAAGCTATATTCTTCTTTACTTCTACTTCTTATGGATGGGAGTTGCAATAAAAAGCAAGAGAAATCAAGATGAAAGAAATACTAGTGAAAAATGAATAATAATTGGCAATTCTTCATCTAAGAAGGCTAACCAGCAGGAATCATTCAAATTTAGCCATATAGCTATATTCTCTACTTCTACTTCTTATGGATGGGAGTTGCAATAAAAAGCAAGAGAAATGAAGATGAAAGAAATACTAGTGAAAAATGAATAATAATTGGCAATTCTTCATCTAAGAAGGCTAACCAGCAGGAATCATTCAAATTTAGCCATATAGCTATATTCTCTACTTCTACTTCTTATGGATGGGAGTTGCAATAAAAAGCAAGAGAAATGAAGATGAAAGAAATACTAGTGAAAAAATGAATAATAATTGGCAATTCTTCATCTAAGAAGGCTAACCAGCAGGAATCATTCAAATTTAGCCATATAGCTATGTTCTCTACTTCTACTTCTTATGGATGGGAGTTGCAATAAAAAGCAAGAGAAATGAAGATGAAAGAAATACTAGTGAAAAATGAATAATAATTGACAATGCTTCATCTAAGAAGGCTAACCAGCAGTAGTCATTCAAATTTGTACATAGCTATATTCTCTACTTCTACTTCTTATGGATGGGAGTTGCAATAAAAAGCAAGAGAAATGAAGATGAAAGAAATACTAGTGAAAAATGAATAATAATTGGCAATTCTTCATCTAAAGAGGCTAACCAGCAGGAATCATTCAAATTTAGCCATATAGCTATATTCTCTACTTCTACTTCTTATGGATGGGAGTTGCAATAAAAAGCAAAAGAGAAATGAAGATGAAAGAAATACTAGTGAAAAATGAATAATAATTGACAATGCTTCATCTAACACGGCTAACCAAGCGGGAGTCATTCAAATTTAGCCATATAGCTATATTCTCTACTTCTACTTCTTATGGATGGGAGTTGCAATAAAAGCAAGAGAAATGAAGATGAAAGAAATACTAGTGAAAAATGAATAATAATTGACAATGCTTCATCTAACACGGCTAACCAGCGGGAGTCATTCAAATTTAGCCATATAGCTATATTCTCTACTTCTACTTCTTATGGATGGGAGTTGCAATAAAAAGCAAGAGAAATGAAGATGAAAGAAATACTAGTGAAAAATGAATAATAATTGACAATGCTTCATCTAAGAGGCTAACCAGCAGTAGTCATTCAAATTTGGCTATATAGCTATATTCTCTACTTCTACTTCTTATGGATGGGTGCAATAAAAAAGCAAGAGAAATGAAGATGAAAGAAATACTAGTGAAAAATGAATAATAATTGACAATGCTTCATCTAGAAGGCTAACCAGCAGTAGTCATTCAAATTTAGCCATATAGCTATATTCTCTACTTCTACTTCTTATGGATGGGAGTTGCAATAAAAAGCAAGAGAAATGAAGATGAAAGAAATACTAGTGAAAAATGAATAATAATTGGCAATTCTTCATCTAAGAAGGCTAACCAGCAGGAATCATTCAAATTTAGCCATATAGCTATATTCTCTACTTCTACTTCTTATGGATGGGAGTTGCAATAAAAAGCAAGAGAAATGAAGATGAAGGAAATACTAGTGAAAAAATGAATAATAATTGACAATGCTTCATCTAACACGGCTAACCAGCGGGGAGTCATTCAAATTTAGCCATATAGCTATATTCTCTACTTCTACTTCTTATGGATGGGAGTTGCAATAAAAGCAAGAGAAATGAAGATGAAAGAAATACTAGTGAAAAATGAATAATAATTGACAATGCTTCATCTAAGAAGGCTAACCAGCAGTAGTCATTCAAATTTAGCCATACAGCTATATTCTCTACTTCTACTTCTTATGGATAGGTGCAATAAAAAGCAAGAGAAAATGAAGATGAAAGAAATACTAGTGAAAAATGAATAATAATTGGCAATTCTTCATCTAAGAAGGCTAACCAGCAGGAGATCATTCAATTTATTGCATATAGCTATATTCTACACTTCTACTTCTTATGGATGGGAGTTGCAATAAAAAGCAAGAGAAATGAAGATGAAAGAAATACTAGTGAAAAATGAATAATAATTGACAATGCTTCATCTGAAGCTAACCAGCAGTAGTCATTCAAATTTAGCCATATAGCTATATTCTCTACTTCTACTTCTTATGGATGGGAGTTGCAATAAAAAGCAAGAGAAATGAAGATGAAAGAAATACTAGTGAAAAATGAATAATAATTGGCAATTCTTCATCTAAGAAGGCTAACCAGCAGGAATCATTCAAATTTAGCCATATAGCTATATTCTCTACTTCTACTTCTTATGGATGGGAGTTGCAATAAAAAGCAAGAGAAATGAAGATGAAAGAAATACTAGTGAAAAATGAATAATAATTGGCAATTCTTCATCTAAGAAGGCTAACCAGCAGGAATCATTCAAATTTAGCCATATAGCTATATTCTCTACTTCTACTTCTTATGGATGGGAGTTGCAATAAAAAGCAAAAGAGAAATGAAGATGAAAGAAATACTAGTGAAAAATGAATAATAATTGACAATGCTTCATCTAAGAAGGCTAACCAGCAGTAGTCATTCAAATTTAGCCATATAGCTATATTCTCTACTTCTACTTCTTATGGATGGGAGTTGCAATAAAAAGCAAAGAGAAATGAAGATGGAAGAAATACTAGTGAAAAATGAATAATAATTGACAATGCTTCATCTAAGAGGGCTAACCAGCAGGAATCATTCAAATTTAGCCATATAGCTATATTCTCTACTTCTACTTCTTATGGATGGGAGTTGCAATAAAAAGCAAGAGAAATGATGATGAAAGAAATACTAGTGAAAAATGAATAATAATTGACAATGCTTCATCTAAGAAGGCAAACCAGCAGTAGTCATTCAAATTTAGCCATATAGCTATATTCTCTGCTTCTACTTCTTATCGATGGGAGTTGCAATCAAAAGCAAGAGAAATGAAGATGAAAGAAATACTAGTGAAAAATGAATAATAATTGCCAATGCTTCATCTAAGAAGGCTAACCAGCAGGAATCATTCAAATTTAGCCATATAGCTATATTCTCTACTTCTACTTCTTATGGATGGGAGTTGCAATAAAAAGCAAGAGAAATGAAGATGAAAGAAATACTAGTGAAAAATGAATAATAATTGACAATGCTTCATCTAAGAAGGCTAACCAGCAGGAATCATTCAAATTTAGCCATATAGCTATATTCTCTACTTCTACTTCTTATGGATGGGAGTTGCAATAAAAAGCAAGAGAAATCAAGATGAAAGAAATACTAGTGAAAAATGAATAATAATTGACAATGCTTCATCTAAGAAGGCTAACCAGCAGGAATCATTCAAATTTAGCCATATAGCTATATTCTCTACTTCTACTTCTTATGGATGGGAGTTGCAATAAAAAGCAAGAGAAATGATGATGAAAGAAATACTAGTGAAAAATGAATAATAATTGACAATGCTTCATCTAAGAAGGCAAACCAGCAGTAGTCATTCAAATTTAGCCATATAGCTATATTCTCTACTTCTACTTCTTATGGATGGGAGTTGCAATAAAAAGCAAGAGAAATGAAGATGAAAGAAATACTAGTGAAAAATGAATAATAATTGACAATGCTTCATCTAAGAAGGCTAACCAGCAGGAGTCATTCAAATTTAGCCATATAGCTATATTCTCTACTTCTACTTCTTATGGATGGGAGTTGCAATAAAAAGCAAGAGAAATGAAGATGAAAGAAATACTAGTGAAAAATGAATAATAATTGACAATGCTTCATCTAAGAAGGCTAACCAGCAGTAGTCATTCAAATTTAGCCATATAGCTATATTCTCTACTTCTACTTCTTATGGATGGGAGTTGCAATAAAAAGCAAGAGAAATGAAGATGAAAGAAATACTAGTGAAAAATGAATAATAATTGACAATGCTTCATCTAAGAAGGCTAACCAGCAGTAGTCATTCAAATTTAGCCATATAGCTATATTCTCTACTTCTACTTCTTATGGATGGGAGTTGCAATCAAAAGCAAGAGAAATGAAGATGAAAGAAATACTAGTGAAAAATGAATAATAATTGACAATGCTTCATCTAAGAAGGCTAACCAGCAGGAGTCATTCAAATTTAGCCATATAGCTATATTCTCTACTTCTACTTCTTATGGATGGGAGTTGCAATAAAAAGCAAGAGAAATGAAGATGAAAGAAATCCTAGTGAAAAATGAATAATAATTGACAATGCTTCATCTAAGAAGGCTAACCAGCAGGAGTCATTCAAATTTAGCCATATAGCTATATTCTCTACTTCTACTTCTTATGGATGGGAGTTGCAATAAAAAGCAAGAGAAATGAAGATGAAAGAAATACTAGTGAAAAATGAATAATAATTGACAATGCTTCATCTAAGAAGGCTAACCAGCAGTAGTCATTCAAATTTAGCCATATAGCTATATTCTCTACTTCTACTTCTTATGGATGGGAGTTGCAATAAAAAGCAAGAGAAATGAAGATGAAAGAAATCCTAGTGAAAAATGAATCATAATTGCCAATGCTTCATCTAAGAAGGCTAACCAGCAGGAGTCATTCAAATTTAGGCATATAGCTATATTCTCTACTTCTACTTCTTATGGATGGGAGTTGCAATAAAAAAGCAAGAGAAATGAACATGAAAAACACTAGTAACTAGTCAATAATAATTGACAATGTTTCATATAAAAAGCAAATCAGCATTAGACACTAAATGACTGTATTCCTTCAGATTGTTTATGATAATGGATCTCCATAATTTTCTTTCCAGAATTTAATAAAATCTTTTTTACCTAAAATAAACTCTGATATACTATTTCTTGAAAAGATATAATTAAAAAAAAATGAGATTTTGATCTATACCTTCTTCTTGTTATTTTAAACTAATGCTTTCTGTTTTCCAGATATCTCAACTTTAATTTTGGAAAAATGAAAACTTCTCTGAAATATCTAGGGAAATTTCTAAATTTCTGTCTGAAATAACTAGGCATATATGTATTTTATTATAATAGATTAAAATAGAAAATGGTTAAGAATAGAAAATAGTTTAAAAACATATTTAACAAAAGTGAAAAAGAAGAGGAAAAAATAAATAAACGTTTTTTTCTTTTATGAGGAAAATTGTGAAAGAGACAAGAGTATCCGATTACTGTTTTAAATCCTACCACTCTTCCGCTAAATATTTGACTCAGTGATTTAATGTGATAAAGAGATAAGTTCAGGAGATAAAAGTTCAGGAGGTGTGTTTTCGAATGACCGGGTCAAAGGCTGTCTTTTACTGTATCTTGACCACACATTAAGAATTTCCCGGCGGAAGCTTTATTAAGATAAAAAAAAAAGATAACTGAAATTTCAGACTTACAGTCGCCAATGTTTATCACCAGTGGTCTAAAGCATTTCCGGATTTCCGGATTCATTTTAAATAAATAGAAGCAGAGTAGAGTGAGAGAGTTAAGTTGAGTTCAGCCGGGCGCGAGCTTGAAGTAAGGATCTCCGTTCATCTTGTTTCGGTCAGTTCGGATTTGTTGATCTCCATTAATTAGAGTTAGAGCTGTGTGTCACATTCGCATGCCCCAACTGAAAAGGCTAACTCTAAACGAATAAAGCATCGTTTCAACTCATTCAAGTTGTGGAAGTTCGTTCCTTATATCTTGTACCCCCAGCTTGAGGCTCCGACATTTTCTACAAATTTCCGGCAACATCACAGCGTGGAGAACGGCCGCCGGAGAAATTGTTAGGTCGGACCGTTGGGGTGTTACATCAAGAAAATACAACGTTTAAGCAAAATGGTTAGAGCATGGAAAGGGTCTGTTTAAACTGATACCAGGACGATATTGATATTGATTAATTTCTCATCAATACAGTATGGCTCCCCTCTGTGTTTTCTACAAATATTTTCATTACAACTGTCCTGATGAGCTTTCCCTCACCCTCAGGTTCCCTGTCCACATGAATTTAAAGGTGCTACGAGATTGACATCTAGGTCCCACCCTTTTACCACTGAAAGAGTGAAATGTAACCACCCATTTCTACTCAAATAGCTTCTTTTCCCACATATCCCACCTGTGGAACTCCCTTCTGTTTACTTGCATCCCCGATAGCTACAATCTCCAAAAATTTAAATGCAACATCAATCACCATCTTCTATCTTCTTGAATCCCGTTATTCTTTTATCCTTTCTTCAATACCTGCTGTAATCAGTCTTTTCTCTCTCTGTAACACCCTGCACACTAGTGGCAGTCCTGCCTTTCATGGCGTGAAATGATTAAAATTACTCACCAGGTGTAGAGATAGTTTTTAAGTTTTCATATTCAGCTACCTGTATGACCTAAAATTAAAAGGAAAAAAATTATAAGTGTGTTAGTTTGGAATAAGTATAAATAATGTTTCAGAATAAAAAAATAAAATAAAGTTCTCAGAAAACTCTTCTTTTTACAAGCAAACAACACTAACTTTTTCTTTTTCTTAATTTTTTATTTTAGATTTAAAGCCAGGCTTTCAACTGCTGATTTTCAAGGCAAGAAAACTAATTCTCTGCATTTGGAAAATTAGAAAACCATAATCTCTGTCTTTTGGGCTTGACCTCAATTTCTCAACTGGAATTCTAACTTGGCTGTCAGAGCCGACATCTATTGCACCACAACACACATTGTCCTTTGGGTGTCCGAGATAAAGTTGCTCATCTGCCGTTTTTTTTTAATTTGATGCGATACAAAGGTAGAAAGAGATTCACCATTTTGTTGAACTTTAATGCAAGCATTTAAAATGTTTCAACTGAATAAATACACACTTGGTCTTCATAAATATCTATCTTTCCTGAGGACCATCTTTATGAAGTTGGTTATGGTCAAATTGGCATCTAATCTCAAAACTGAGCTGCAATTTGTTAACTAGAGCAAAAAAGGGCTTGCTACTTTTAATGCCTCCAAAATAAAATGCCTCCAGAACATTTTTTTTACTGTCATCAGCGTGGGTAATGCTAATCTCCTTCATGGTATCACATTTTCCATTGACATAAGGTGGAAAAATTACATTAAATCAACTGCTACGTCAGCTGCTAAGGAAGTTGTTCTGCCAAGTCATACTAAAGCTTCGAAAATACGCACGTTCTGTAGCACAGGAGGATGTCGTCAGTGATGTACTTTACTCAGGTCACTGGGCAGTTTCGGGTCTTGCAACATCATAGTACCCTCGCTGAGTTGACCCCATCAGAACTGATCAGACTCCGACGCACCCTCCTTCTGTTCTATGCTGTACGACACTGATTTATTTTTCTAAGCCGACTTCTGTTTAATACTGGCAGGAAACACATAAGAAGAGTCCATAGTGTTCGGATAAGTTGGGTTTTTCAAGCAGTCGGAAAAAAAATCTTCATTTAATATAATTAAATACGAACTTCAGTCTAAAATTACAAGACAATTCCCCCTTCCCCACCCTCACCCCCGAGAAAAAAAAAAGAGATTACATGAAAACTTAAAACCACGAATATTAACATAAAATACATCGATATGTACATGTATATACATGATACAAAATTGTCGTTTTTAATGTTAAAATTCCTAAAGTACCCACGAAAAGATAAAATCAATAAAATTATTAACTTAATAATAATAATAATAATAATAATAATAATAATTATATTACTAATATTATCCCCTCCCCAAAAGACTGAAAGTAAAAACAATTAAAATAAATCTACGAGTTTAGTTCAAATTAAATACATTAGTCTGCGTATATACAGATTTGTTGTTAAAAAAAACAAAAAAAAAAAAAACAGCACAAGTAAAGGAAGAACATGCTTTCAATTGCTCAGCTGGTGTTTATGAGCATTTTGTTAAAATTTGTTTCTACTTCATTTACCCATTTGTTATTCAGATGTATATTTTCCAAGTCTAACTCTCTACATTTCCAATTTGTGAATTATTTGCAGGAATCATCCCTGATGGCTTGTAAAATACTAAGTGCTCTCCTGAAAACAATTACATTGATTGGGTTGACTATTCTTGTCTACGGTTACTCATACTCTTTCCTTGCTTTGGACATTTATGGTGGATCAGCATTAAGTGCATCTTCAGGTGGGAAGAATTCCGCTTTCTTTTCTACACATGTTTACATTTCAATAGTTTATTTTGGGGAATCTTCTATTTGTGATTTGAGAAGAACCAATTTGCACCATTTGACTGAAATAACAAAATAATATACATTATACAAAATTTAAAATTCCTAAATTACCCACGAAAAGATAAAATAAATAAAATTATTAACTAAATAATAATAATAATAATAATAATAATAATAATAATTGTATTACTAATATTATCCCCTCCCCGAAAGACTGAAAGTAAAAACGATTAAAATAAATATACGAGTTTAGTTCAAATCAAATTCATTAGAATGCGTATATACAGATTTGTTGTTAAAAAAACAAAAAAAACAGCACAAGCAAAGGAAAAACACACTTTCAATCGCTCAGCGGGTTTTTATGAGCATTTTCTACAAGTAATAATTTAAGTTATACGTTTTAACTTTGGGTTTACTTTTATTATCAAAAATGGTCATTTCTAAGTTTACAATTTGTTCATGCATTGAATATTGCTAATACCTCTGGTCCAGTGCTTGTGTTATCTATTTAGAGATTTTCCAAGGGAAAATTTGTAACATTATCAGCCATGACTTGGCATTTTGGCTTCAGTCACTTTCTCACCACCATAACATAGCCCCCCACCCCTGTGCCTTTTCTATAAATATTTTCATGGTAAATATTCTGATGAGCTTTTCTCTTCGGTATGTAAATTTTAAGAATCTAAGTGCAGTACTAGATTGGCAGCTAGGTCTCATCGTTTTACTGTTGAAATTCCTAGATGTAACCATAAATTCTGTGCTAACTGTTTCTTCTTTTGCACTTCTCGCTTTTGGAAATCTTTTTTTGAGGTTCTTGCTTTTCAGTCAAATTTGATCTTCCAAAATTTAAATTCAATGTTAATCGTCATCTTCTGTCTCCTTAATTCATGTTCTTTTATTGTTCTCCCCCAATAATGTTTTTCTTCTGATTTTTTTACACTAAGTAGCACCTTAGTGGCTTTGTCACCTTGTTTCAGGTTAAATGATTTTTAAAAATTTTTTTAAATCTTTGAATTATTTCTAATTTTGAAAAATATCCTGAATTATTTTTTTAAATAGCATGGCTACTTTTGGCTTTACCAAATGCTGTGCATACCTTCTGTTCCAAATTTGAATTTTTGCAACTAATCCTGTTTATTTTACTCATTATTATTATAGGTATACTCTTCTGAAGGGTCTCTGGTAGTAAACGCTGTGGGATTCATACTGCATAAAATGATCACACTCTTGTTATTTCTTTTTTTAAAGCTCATAAAAAAGAGAATAATGAAAACTTTTTGGCAACATGTTTTATTTGTTTGTTCCTGTTTAACGGCCTGTCAACATCTAAAAAGTCATTTAAGGCCGGAAGCGTATTTTTATTTTAAATTACAGTTATTCCCTGGAAACAGGCTCATACGGAACACAGCACACTATTTCACCCATAGCTAGGAGGAAATGTTAAAGTTTAGACATCTATGTTGAAGGTATATAATAAAGTGAAATTTTATTAAATAGGTCAATTTTCCAAAGGAAGGCTAGAATTTTGTCAACGTTGATGTTTTCAAATAAAGATTTTAGGTTCTGTACTTTATAAAACTGTTGACAAATTTTTGCCAGGTCTGTACAATCAATTATGTTTTGTTTTATTGCATATCAACACTTCAGTGAATTATTCAATGCTGACAAGATTTGAATAGATTATGAACAGAAAATATATTCTTTGCCAGAAATCAGTTTGTAGATCAGGTTTCATTGAAATATTTTTTTGTAAAGAGTTTTTGTTGAGAATTCCACACACACACACACGTTAATTTAAAGCAGATATTAAGATCCTGACAAAGTGTCAAAACTTGATACATGGAAATGTTGCATGAAAAGAGAGAAGAGATTTGATCAAACAGATTGCATCATTTCATCAATTTAAGGCTTCATAAGACCCAAATCCTGTGGATGTGCGTTGTAGTGGATATCGGCTCGGAATGCGAAATCAGAGAGCCGAGTTTGAATTATTTGCATTCATTTACACACAAATACTCCTGGGAAAGATATTAATCTATCTCTTCCCTCCAGTTATGGGTTAAATAACAGGACAGATTGGGTTCTATAGCCTTGGCTGGCAACCAGTTTACCACAGAAAGTAATGGCAACCTACTGCAGGATAATCTTCTGCCCAGTCAGTCATGTCTCTTTTGAGACATGATTGCCTAAAGCATGCATCACGTATGGCACTTAACTGACTGAAGATCCAAAACGAAAGAGATAAAACTATGTATGTGTATATTCATGGATTTTTAAAAAGCAAAAATTTATTACTTTTACCCTAAGCTCGCATTTCCCTTGAAAAAAGAATGAAAAAGAGTGACTTCCAAAAAAATCATTTATACATTTCTTAGTTCAAGTTGAAAGATTTTAAATCATCTCAGCATTTTTTAGATTGAAGTTAAATTCTTTTTGTTCATTTTCAGAATAGCCTGAAAGCAAATCTGAAAAAAGCCAAAATGATTTAAAATCTTCTGACTTGAACTAAGAAATGTATTAACAACTTTTTTGAAAGTCACTCTTTTTCAAGATATTTGTTTAAACATTATTTTTAATGGATACTCATACTTGAGTAGATATACTGTTGAATCATAAAAAACGGACTATTTACTTATATCTATCGACCTAAATAATCAAGAAATTTTGCAAAATTTAAGAGGACACAGGTTCAAATCCTGCCACAGGATGCATATTTTTGTAACAAGGTTTCTTGATTATTCAGTAGATATAAATAAATATACTGTTTAACTATAAAAACAATGTATCTACTTAAGTACGAGTATACATTAAAAATAATGTATAAACAAATAAATTTTCATATATATATATATATATATATATATATATATGCATGTTTTATTAAATAATATAGGCAAGTTTTGTCGATTTATTTTATGTAAATTTTTTCATATCATCTGATAAGCTTAATAGCATTATCGTTGAAAGAGGAAAGAAAATCACAATATTGATACATGTTTTTTTATTTAATTCTTTCTGAGCTTTCAGCTTACATCAGCCATTATCAAAGATGACAATTGTATTGAGGCTATTAAGCAGTTCATGGATGAACAATAGTAGCAGTTGTCTATTTTGTTTGTATGGAAGATTTTCAAAGCAACGGCATGCTGGAAATGAAAATCGAACTACAATGCGATTTTCTCAGTGTGACACATGACCATGCTAGAGTGGAGGCGAGAAGTATTAAGTATGAAAAGCCATTAGGATAACCAATCGCTTCTGTTATCTATTATTTTGTAGTTAGTTTTGTTCAGGTTAGGTTTCAACTGTTTAATGTATATGGCATCCTAATGCTGCCTAAATACACACACTATATATATATATATATATATATATATATATATATATATATATAACATAGTGATGATCCACGTATACTGTCTTAATATGTATAGGAAAAAATACTAAAAAATTCTAAGTTTAAAAATGTATTTTTTTGACAGTATTTATTTATTTCTAATATTATATTTATAAAGATTCCAAACACCAAAGAATCTGGAAATAGCTTTAGATTCCGTTTCAATAATCATAAACTAAGCATATGCCAAAACAACCAGTATTCATCAGAACACTTCAATCAACCAGGATACACATTAGAAAACTGCAAATGTTTACTAATAGATTCTGATTTTAGTTCTACATACTCACGCAGAAAGAAATAAAAATACTGGATTTTAAAATTAAATACATACAGGCTAGGGTTAAATAGGGACTTAGGTGTTTTGAATCTTTATAAATATTTCAATAGTTAAAAATTTTTTAGATACACTTAAAAAAATTTCCTTTAAAACAACATTTATAAGTATTATTAAAGATAGGTTTGTTTACAAATATTAAAAAAATCTGTCGCTTTCTGCATCACGTGATGTAAACAATCTCTCGGATGAACGCTCCTCGCGAAAACGTTTCTAATTTAAATTTTAAAATCATTTGTTAGTGATGAAAGGCCAAAGACGGTCTGAAATATCAAATATAATAATAGAAATAAATAAATACTGTCAAAAAAATACATTTTTAAACTTACAATTATATATATATATATATATATATATATATATATTTGATCTCCTACCTGAGGATTCAATTCGATGAAACTTAAGTAGTACTGTGTTCAAAAAATAGTATATATTTTTATTGAATCAGTGAATGGTAGCTGATTTCTAGTCTGATGTAACATCCGTGTCCTTGTGGGTGATAAATTATTTTCCATCCAACAACCCTTTCTCACAGACAGAGCTGCTCTATCACTATTTCTATGGAAAGTGGTCAGATGAACTACATTCCTTAGTTCTGTAGTGATAGAAAAATAAAAATGTTCACTATTTCCAAAAAATAAAAATTAACAAAAAATAAATTTAAAAAAAATAAATAAATAAAAAATCAAGAAAAAATAAATAAAAAGGCCAGAAGGTCATGTAGTTTGAAAAAAAAATTTTTTTAATTTATAAAATTAAAAAAAAAAAAAAAAAAAAATGATCAACTAAGTCACACTTGTGAACCAATCAGGAAGCAAGAGACAATTTTTAAAAGTATTCCGTTGTCTTGGACATGTGTATAAATACAGAGAGACAACCAAATAATTTTGTCCATTCTCTTATGATTTACATTATCAGGACACTGAAATAGCACAAACAGTCAAAAGGATTACTATTATCAACGAAATAAATTCATACACATTTACAAAGACTCTCTCTCTCTACATATATATATATATATATATATATATATATATATAGGAAAAACTACTAAAAAGTTGTAAGTTTAAAAATGTAAGAATTTTCTAAGATATATATATATATATATATATATATTTTTTTTTTTTTTTTTTTAATCGTATCACCCCGAGCAAGGCGGTAATGCCACTGATGTGCAGGGGGCTACGTATTAGTGAAAAGATTGGAAAAAATAAAGCCGGAAACCACATCCTAAACAGGGAACAAGGGATGAGCCTCTTAACCTGTTCAATAGAGATGGGTGGAGTGTGAACCGGGCGATAGATAGATCTATCTACTCCAATTGAAAAAAAAAAAAACAAAGTGAGAAGATTGGAAAAGAGAAAGCCGGATTTTGCGATGCTTTGGAAAATAGGCCTAGACTCAGAACTTTTCAGCAACACCCTCATACATTAGGTATTTAAAAATATATTTATATAGAAAATTGCATGGATGTATACACCTATTTGTACAACATATGCAAGACACTACACACATAAAACTATAAACAAATACTACACATAACCACTTTGTGTGTGTGTGTATATATATATATATATATATATATATATAAACATACACACACAGGGTGCAGTGGATAAATTGTCCTCTAAATTATGCAAAAATTAAAATAACACTGACATCTCATTTTAACATATATTTATCAAAATTTCACAAAAATATCTTGAAATACTAAATTTATTCAATAAAATTGCAATAAGCTTCAACCACAGACAACTTCAGAATCTCCTGCAACTCTTCTGGAAGGTCTCCTTGTTTAAGTTGGTGGATGCTGACATAATCCTTACCTTCATATATATATTGGTGTTACAACAAATTTTTTGTCTCTTGTTCAACTGTATCCCACACATAAGAGGATTACAATCTGGGTAGTTAGGTGGCCAGAGGTAAGGGGGTGATGGGGTCATAGAAATTGTCTCACAGTCATGACTGGGTTCTCCTACTTGTGTGGCATGGTACAGAGTCTTGTTGCCAGACATTGGGTCCAGCAGCTATTTTGAGGACCCCAGAACAGCACTACCTCCTTCTGGTACTTGATGTAGGCCTCCATGTTAAGTTTGAGGCCCTGTGGGAAGATAAATGTAGGCATAATGTCGCCATCACTAGTGATCACTTAAAAAATCTTTGTAATCACCAGTAGACTACTCCAACTCTTCCCAAATTCTCTGCACTGACCTCAGATTGATACCCAAACACTCTGAAATGTTTGTATTGGAGCTTCCGACATGAATGCCAAGCAGTACCGCATGTCGTTTCCAAATTTCTGGCAGAGTGAATTGCATCATGGTGCTCTTTTTCTCACAGATGGTGCCCAACTGAACCTAGTATATTGTACAGTCGACAAAATCAAAAACAATGTGCACGCGCAGAATTAAAAATATAAACAAATGATGACAATCTACCCATAGCACCTTGTGTGTGTGTGATATATATATATATATATATATATTTTAA
>JBBBDQ010032678.1:0-7500 GCA_037127315.1 Ascarosepion bandense | reverse complement strand
CTATGTAACCCCCTGTGCTATAGTGGCAGTGGAATGCCTTGCTTGGGGTGAAATGATTAAAAGAAAAACACTTCCGGATGTCATGTAGTTATCTCTCTTTAACTCAACTTTTTAAAATTATTTGTTCACCACTGCTGTAATATATATATATAGATATATAAATAATATTAGCTTCAAAGATTGCAAAATGAGCACTGGTAAAAAAAAATGTTTACTACGACATTATGCTTATAAGTCCAAAAAATTCATAGACTAATGTCCTCAAAAAGTGTTGGTTAGACCTACTGACTTGACTCAATGAGTTTTGAGTTCAATACTAGGCTACAGCAGTGGTGAGCAAAAAACTTAAGAGTTTAGTTAAAAGAAATAAAACTACCTAACATCCGAAAGTGGCATGGCACACTGAACGAGAATGTTATACCTCACGGATTTAATTAAAAGGTTCTGTTTGAAATTTCAAACATCTGAAGATGGTCAGAGCACAAAACAACTGAAACGTTGCGAATATGGCAATAAAGATGAAAACAACAGTATGAACAATGTCATACCTGTGCGTTTGCTCTAAATTTTGTTGCTTCAAAACATAATTTAAACTTCACAAATTCATATTCTGAATAAGCAGACAAAAATGATTAAATCTCTGTTCAGCTACAAACTAAAATGTCACCGAGTATTATACATACATATGTTATTTACACTATTTACATTGTTTGGACTGTTGTCCTCCTCTTTGTATTCATGACATTTTGACCGTTGTATGCTCCAATCTTCTATAGGTGTTGTAGAAGATTGTGCATGTTATGTAAGTACAAATGTCAGTCCCTTAGGTTTGACGTACTAGTGGGAACTTTGTATTATCACTTAGTAACACAGAGTAACTTGCCAGGTCGTTGACTCGTATTTTCTCCCTGGCTACTCGCTACACTGTTAATTATATTAGGAGGGAGAGTCCACTATCCCTAGACAGGTGAGATCATCATAACAATAGGTGATATACGTTGGACTTTTGAACTGAACCCCTTATTTTATTCACTGGGGTAGAATATTAAAAAAGAACTGTGAGAATGATGACCTAGGAACCAGCCTGATCCTCGATCTGTACCTTGGATTTAGTACTCAAAAGATGAACACCAAGTAAGTAAATTTCGTTGTGAAATATTGGCATGATTATCATATCTAATAAAAATGGCTTACGCAATCATTGTTAACTTGTTATATTTAGAAAAACTTTTGAGGTGAAATTTCTAAGAAATTTCTGCAAAATGTTTTAGTTTTTTTGTCCTCATCTTTATTGTCATATATTTTGACCGTCATATACGCTTACTTTCTTCAGGTTATATACGTTGAAATTCCAAACCAAACCATTTATTTTATCCACTGGGGTAGACTGTTCTCGTTCCATGTGCCATGCCTTTTCTGGATTGACCGACTAAGAACGAACCTGATCAAGTTCTTTAAAGATCACAAATTTAAAAATCACCACCACTAACGTGATCAACTTTCTTGACGTAACTTTCAACCTAAGTAATGGCTTATACAAATCATATACTAAAGATTCTTACAACCACAAATATGTCCACAAAGATTTTAACCACCATTACAGAATACAGAAAGCCAAGTTCAAATTCCAGTTAAATTCCTTGCATTCACCTACGCACAAATACCCTTGGGAAAGGTATTAATCTGTCACTTCTCTTCAGTTATGGGTTAAATAACAGGACAGACTGGGTTCTATAGCTTTGGCTGGCAACGAGTCTACCGCAGAAAGCAATGGCAACCTACTGAGGGATAATCTTCTGCCCAGTCAGTCATGTCTCTTTCGAGACATGATTGCTCAAGTGTGTATCACGTATGGCACTTAACTGACTGACTGAATATAATAGAAACATGATTAAGGCTTCTACTGGGCATAAAGTGGGTGATCGATTTTCTATTGTCCGGAAGTAATAAACTGATCCCCCACTAATTACTACTTATTAATATAATAATATAATTCACCAGTCTACCGCAGAAAGCAATGGCAACCTACTGAGGGATAATCTTCTGCCCAGTCAGTCATGTCTCTTTCGAGACATGATCGCTCAAGTGTGTATCACGTATGGCACTTAACTAACAGAATACGAGACAATTTTTATAAATCTATCCAATTTAGGTTATCTCCGAACTCTAGTAATAAAGCAGTTTTTATTAACAGTAGAATGACGTATATTTAGGACTTAGCAAAATGTAACCACAAAAGCAGTTTAGAATACTCTGACAAAAGCAAAGATGGCAAATGCATACCGAAATCATACAAATGTAACATTGTATAGTTTAACACACCTTTTAGTCATAACAACAAAACTAGTGTTGGAAAGATTTTTGTAAATTTAATTCACAAGCATTTCAACATGCTCGTAAACTAAAAGATTTTCAATAAAAACGATGTTATGGTTAGTTACAGCTATGTCAAGAACTTTGATAAATATATCTCCCTACATAACAACAATAAAATATTAAGTAAACATGTCCAACCTACAAAATAATAGTAACTGTTGTAACCTAAAAATGTTACTGAATGAGAAATAACCAAAACAGAGGTTGGAAAATGAAATAGTAATCTTTATGCCATCAACAAAATACAAATATATTGAAACGATAACAGACATATCAGTATAGATATTGTTGTAAACTAAAAATGTTACTGAATGAGAAATAACCAAAACGGAGGTTGGAAAATGAAATAATAATCTTTATACCATCAACAAAATACAAATATATTGAAATTCATACAGACATATCAGTATAGATATTGTTGTAAACTAAAAATGTTACTGAATGAGAAATAACCAAATAGAGTGTTGGAAAAATGAAATAAAATTTTATGCCATCAACAAAATAAATATATTGAAACGATAACAGACATATCAGTATAGATATTGTTGTAAACTAAAATGTTACTGAATGAGAAATAACCAAAACAGAGAAGGGAATGAATAGAATCTTTATGCCATCAACAAAATACAAATATATTGAAACGATAACAGACATATCAGTATAGATATTGTTGTAAACTAAAAATGTTACTGAAATTTATAGCAAATCAAAACAGAGGTTGGAAAATGAAATAGTAATTTTATGCCATCAACAATAAAATACAAATATATTGAAACGATAACAGACATATCAGTATAGATATTGTTGTAACCCCAAAATTGTTACTGAATGAGAAATAACCAAAACAGAGGTTGGAAAATGAAATAATAATCTTTATGCCATCAACAAAATATAAATATATTGGAACGATAAATAGACATATCAGTATAGATATTGTTGTAACCTAAATTGTTACTGAATGAGAAATAACCAAAGGAGGTTGGAAAATGAAATAATAATCTTTATGCCATCAAATACAAAATATAAATATATTGAAACGATAACAGACATATCAGTATAGATATTGTTGTAACCTAAAATTGTTACTGAATGAGAAATAACCAAAGCGAGGTTGGAAAATGAAATAATAATCTTTATGCCATCAACAAAATACAAATATATTGAAACTATAACAGACATATCAGTATAGATATTGTTAAACCTAAAATTGTTACTGAATTATAAAATAACCAAAACGAGGTTGGAAATAAATAATAATCTTTATGCCAATAACAAAATATAAATATATTGAAAACGAAGTAATACATATTAATAGTATAGATATTGTTGTAACTCAAAATTGTTACTGGAATGAGAAATAACCAAAAGGAGGTTGGAAAATGAAATAATAATCTTTATGCCATCAACAAAATATAAATATATTGAAATTACATAGCAGACATAATAGTATAGATATTGTTGTAACCTAAAATTGTTACTGAATGAGAAATAACCAAACGGAGGTTGGAAAATGAAATAATAATCTTTATGCTACCAACAAAATATAAATATATTGAAACGATAACAGATATCAGTATAGATATTGTTGTAACCTAAAATTATTACTGAATGAGAACTAAAAGGAGGTTGAAAAATGAAATAATAATTCTTATGCTATCAAATAAAATATAAATACATTGAAACGATAACAGACATATCATATGAGGATATTGTTGTAACCTAAAATTGTTACTGAATGAGAAATAACCAAAGGGAGGTTGAAAATGAAATACTATTAATTTTAGGCCATCAACAAAATATAAATATATTGAAATCATACAGATATCAGTATAGATATTGTTGTAATCAAAATTGCGTTACTGAATGAGAAATAACCAAAAGGAGGTTGGAAAATGAAATAATAATCTTTTTATACACTGTCAAAATATAAATATATTGAAACTATAACAGATATCATATAGATATTGTTGCACCTAAAATTGTTACTGAATGAGAAATAACCAAAAGGGAGGTTGAAAATGAAATAAATAATCTTTATGCTAACAACAAAATACAAATATATTGAAACGAGTACAGACACACAGTATAGATATTGTTGTAACCTAAAATTGTTACTGAATGAGAAATAACCAAAGGGAGGTTGGAAAAATGAAATAATAATCTTTATGCCATCAACAAATATAAATATATTGAAACGATAACAGATATCAGTATAGATATTGTTGTAAACTTCAAAATTGTTACTGAATGAGAAATAACCAAAAGGGAGGTTGGAAAAAATGAAATAATAATCTTTATGCCATCAACAAAATATAAATATATTGAAACGATAACAGATATCAGTATAGATATTGTTGTAACCAAAATTGTTACTGAAATGAGAAATAACCAAAAGGAGGTTGGAAAAATGAAATAATAATCTTATGCCATCAACAAAATATAAATATATTGAAACGATAACAGATATCAGTATAGATATTGTTGTAACCTAAAATTGTTACTGAATGAGAAATAACCAAAAGGGAGGTTGGAAAATGAAATAATCTTTATGCCATCAACAAAATATAAATATATTGAAACGATAACAGATATCAGTATAGATATTGTTGTAACCTAAAATTGTTACTGAATGAGAAATAACCAAAAGGGAGGTTGGAAAATGAAATAATAATCTTTATGCCATCAACAAAATATAAATATATTGAAACGATAACAGATATCAGTATAGATATTGTTGTAACCTAAAATTGTTACTGAATGAGAAATAACCAAAAGGGAGGTTGGAAAATGAAATAATAATAATCTTTATGCCATCAACAAAATATAAATATATTGAAACGATAACAGATATCAGTATAGATATTGTTGTAACCTAAAATTGTTACTGAATGAGAAATAACCAAAAGGGAGGTTGAAATGAAATAATAATCTTTATGCCATCAACAAAATATAAATATATTGAAACGATAACAGACATATCAGTATAGATATTGTTGTAACCTAAAATTGTTACTGAATGAGAAATAAACTAAAAAAAGGGAGGTTGGAAAATGAAATAATAATCTTTATGCTATCAACAAAATATAAATATATTAAAACGATAACAGATATCAGTATAGATATTGTTGTAACCTAAAATTGTTACTGAATGAGAAAATAACCAAAAGGGAGGTTGGAAAATGAAATAATAATCTTTATGCCATCAACAAAATATAAATATATTGAAACGATAACAGATATCAGTAGATATTGTTGTAACCTAAAATTGTTACTGAATGAGAAAGAATTCAAAGGGAGGTTGGAAAATGAAATAATAATCTTTATGCCATCAACAAAATATAAATATATTGAAACGATAACAGATATCAGTATAGATATTGTTGTAAACTTCAAAATTGTTACTGAATGAGAAATAACCAAAAGGGAGGTTGAAAATGAAATAATAATCTTTATGCCATCAACAAAATATAAATATATTGAAACGATAACAGATATCAGTATAGATATTGTTGTAACCTAAAATTGTTACTGAATGAGAAATAACCAAAAGGGAGGTTGAAAAATGAAATAATAAATTTTTATGCCATCAACAAAATATAAATATATTGAAACGATAACAGATATCAGTATAGATATTGGTTAAATTTCAAAAATTGTTACTGAATGAGAAATAACCAAAAGGGAGGTTGGAAAATGAAATAATAATCTTTATGCCATCAACAAAATATAAATATATTGAAACGATAACAGATATCAGTATAGATATTGTTGTAACCTAAAATTGTTACTGAATGAGAAATAACTTAAAAGGGAGGTTGGAAATGAAATAATAATTTTATGCCATCAACAAAATATAAATATATTGAAATCATAATGATATCAGTATAGATATTGCTGTAACCTAAAATTGTTACTGAATGAGAAATAACCAAAGGGAGGTTGAAAATGAAATAATAATTTTTATGCTATCAACAAAATATAAATATATTGAAACGATAACAGATATCAGTATAGATATTGTTGCAACTAAAAATTGTTACTGAATGAGAAATAACCAAAAGGGAGTTGGAAAATGAAATAATAATCTTTATGCCAACAACAAAAATATAAATATATTGAAACGATAACAGACATATCAGTATAGATATTACAAACCTAAAATTGTTACTGAATGAGAAATAACCAAAAGGGAGGTTGGAAAATGAAATAATAATCTTTATGCCATCAACAAAATATAAATATATTGAAACGATAACAGATATCAGTATAGATATTGTTGTGTCTCAAAATTGTTACTGAATGAGAAATAACCAAAAGGGCATAAAATGAAATAATAATTTATATTAACAACAAAATATAAATATATTGAAACGATAACAGATATCAGTATAGATATTGTTGTAACCTAAAATTGTTACTGAATGAGAAATAACCAAAAGGGAGGTTGGAAATGAAATAATAATCTTTTATGCCATCAACAAAATATAAATATATTGAAACGATAACAGATATCAGTATAGATATTGTTGTAACCTAAAATTGTTACTGAATGAGAAATAACCAAAAGGGAGGTTGAAAATGAAATAATAATCTTTATGCCATCAACAAAATATAAATATATAGAAACGATAACAGATATCAGTATAGATATTGTTGTAACTTCAAAATTGTTACTGAATGAGAAATAACCAAAAGGAGGTTGGAAAATGAAATAATAATCTTTATGCCATCAACAAAATATAAATATATTGAAACGATAACAGATATCAGTATAGATATTGTTGTAACCCAAAATTGTTACTGAATGAGTAAAATAACCAAAAGGGAGGTTGGAAATGAAATAATAATCTTTATGCCATCAACAAAATATAAATATATTGAAACGATAACAGATATCAGTATAGATATTGTTGTAACCTAAAATTGTTACTGAATGAGAAATAACCAAAAGGGAGGTTGGAAAATGAAATAATAATCTTTTATGCCATCAACAAAATATAAATATATTGAAACGATAACAGATATCATAGATATTGTTGTAACCTAAAATTGTTACTGAATGAGAAATAACCAAAAGGGAGGTTGGAAAATGAAATAATAATCTTTATGCCTGAAGCGGCACGA